>JAPEVF010000467.1:0-36079 GCA_029747585.1 Pleurotus djamor
CCCTTCGCGTGTTCGCTCATGAAACCGGACCAGTGTCGTCTGCGAGTCGACTTGGAACTCGTTAAATCGACGCAGATATATACATATCCGAGATACCAGGACCGAATGAAGGCAACGCTGGAGACTATCTCGTAGGCTTCGAGGTGAGTTCACCAGGGCTGGTCATGAACGAGGACGCCGTACCTGATCATGCGGTCGATACCGTCATCCTATCGAAAAATGAACTGGTTAGCCGAGGGAACGGTGGGTATTTGAGAGTAAAGGAGTGAGCGAACACCGTCATAAATGGTAACACAGATGCTGATTATGCCGACAGCTGAAGGAATCTATATAAGTAAGTCAAGAGGAAATATAGAAATGAAGGGTACGCACCGATGAGGCAAGAGAAATAGGCGATGCCTAGAGCGACGTCAAAACTTCCGCACTTCGCAAACGAGGAAGACTAACCGTCCCGTGCAAATAACTCAACTAAGGTCCGAGGTTGAAACAGTATGGATAACCGTGGGCGATCTGGCAGCGCATCGTTCATGATTCAGTGAAAGCTCGAGTAGATGAGCGACGACTTACAGCTCCGCATCCATTGGACAACTGTAAGTATCAAGACAACTGATTCCATAGGGTAAGCATGCAAAATCAAGTATTTTGAGACGTGAAACCCATACCGGATTCAACGGACATCATCAACACATAGTCCCACACCTTCAGTTCGCCACCGGTATATGGATAGCACCCGGGTAGACGAACGATGGATAGTGGTATAACTGTCAGGGGAATCAGTGCCTGAGTGATCCGAGAGTAATGGAAAAATACACGCACAGTGGACAGAATCGTTCGACGTAGCGTAAGTTACGGCTATCGGGATGAGGGCTGCAAGGACTACAGCAGTCAATATGAGGGCCAGTACGCGCGTACGACCCCAGAGATTCCAAAGACGTATGACCATGATAACTGGAAGCGAGGGTGTCATAGTAGACGCAGTAGGAGACGGCGGAGACTTACGCTCAGAAACGAGTATTCCAATCATGTAGAGAACTGTGAAGGAGATTGTTAGCGGCCACGCAGGATATTGGAGTGACTAACTTCCGACTGCATCGTCAATGTGTTTACAGGCGGCGGTCGAAGTACCATAGGCGACTTGATCTATTCCAAGGATTGTTCAGTTATCAAGTGAGAAGACGAGACAAGGACCGAGAAAACCCTACTATATAGCGTCAAGGGGAGATCGAAAAAAGGAAGATACCGATTCAGATAGAAAAGGAGCATGGGGAGCCGATGAGAGTTTCCCCACACCAATTGGACTTCATCTGGGAAAGTGATAAAGTAATCCTATACCTGGCGTACCTTGGTTAACATGTTGACAGGCAGTAGGGCAGCTACTGACGGGACTTACGAATATGCTCAACGATGCCGCTATGAAAGGCAGTGAGTTAGCATTATCAAGTATAACCGAGGTGGGTCTCACCATGTATGTACTAAGGGAAGAGCTGGGTCAGAGAAGGAATCTGGGTGTGACGGTTCGAACGACTTACCCCGCTGAACTGCAGATTAGTGAGTCTGGACGTGGTGAGATCGTGAGCGGACATGCAGGAGCGAGCAGAGGGCTTGCACCTTCTTGAATAAATACATTTCTCTCCCCCAATCAACGACGAGATGATCAACTGGCCGGGTGATATCAATCAGAAGCCTACACCTGATCTTAAGGGATCCGAATATAGCGGTGGATTCTAAACTTTTATTTTCGGATGGTTTCATAGTGGCGGTCGCTGCTTGAACACGAGAACGTTCAGACGCGAGTTTGAGAATTAATCAGCAGCGATTTTGACGTAGAATGAAGCGGCTAGCTGCGACCCAGCAAAGGAGTCTGCTTCGAGTTTGTGTTGAGTTTGTACTTTGTTGGGAGCAAGTTGGGGCTCGGGGTGCTTGAGCGCTCTACCAAGCGCTCGTAGTATACACAAGTAGAAACGTTTCCATAATGACGATCAGCCACAGCAGCATGGCGCAGGGGAAGCGCGCGGGGCCCATAACCCCGAGGTCACTGGATCGAAACCAGTTGCTGCTAATCTTGCTGTCCCGAAGCTTCAAGGTCGGACACTTTCTTTATTTTTTTCACACTTCGACAGAATTCGCTGATTCCACCTCCCTCAGGATGTCGCCCTCCGCCATGCAAATCGATTCCCACTTCCCTCTGGTGCACTTCTAAAAAAATTGCTGCTACACGACGAAGCTTGGAACGAAGTTCTCTCTTTCGAAGCTAAGCTTCGGAAAGAGATACGTACACATGGCTTTCTACTGGCCCGTGTGACGTGCTTGAAGGTTGCGGTCTAAGTATAGCCCCATTCACACCATCTGCCATACTCGGATCATTCAACAACGTGAGCATCCAACATATATATCAGAGTCAGCTCAGTACAAAATTTTCCGTGTCCTTAGGATGCCCATACCGTCTACCTCTCTCGTTTCCACGAGCAACTCAGGCTTGGGGTCGACTCTTTCAGCCTCCAGCCTACCTTTGACAACGCCATCATCGACATTTACTCTCTCGGGGACTGCTAGCGATATCCTCTCAGCTTCGTTTACTACTCAATCATCCTTCACTATTTCAATCGGTATTCCTTCAGAGGGACCACCTACCTCAACGGTGAACGTGATCTTAGTCCCGCCTACGCCACCCACCAGTCCTCTGGGCTCCACTCGCAGCGTCGGTTTTGGGCCGCCTCAAGTAACAGAAGCACCCCCTTTGCTTTCCACTCAGTCTGGGCCATCTCTCCGACAGCCTACTCAACGAGCCACGCAGGTCATCATGCCCAAACCGTCTTCACAGGTAAGACATTCCGCTCGATTTTATGTCGGTGTGGAGTATGATGGTAACGATATCTCATTGCCTAGAGCTCTGATGGACCGTCCGTCTTTCCGCCGTCTCCCCACATGGACCCCACCGACGCTACCGGAAGTAACACGGCGATGCCACCCCTTCCGTCGAGTTCTCTCCCAAATTCCAATCCCACCTCCTCGCTTATCCCATCAAATTCAAACTCTGCACGGCTTCATCTTCGTCTCGATTCCACTAAATGCCTCCTGGGACTCTTGCTCTTGATCACGCTCGGGAATACGATGGTACTTTTAGCGTGACGGTTGGGCATAGAGTCTTCTACGGCTCGCCTAACCTGAGTCTGATAGCCGAATGCTATACCGGGATAAGGCTTGCCTTCTCCGCTGCCGTGCTATCAGCAGGTCCTAATCTGGCTTGTATGACCATCCGCAGTCTATGATGAAGGCAAGACCTAGGTTACCAGTGGTTTGACCTTCACGCGCGTGTTGAGCGGCTCAATGCGTTCGGATCGAAGGAGAAAGGAGGAAAGAGGTTACTGTGCTCCCAATGACTCTCGGATATCCTCTCCCCCATCCCTGATACATTGAGAAGGCGAATGAAGGCGTACCCGAATTTAGAAGTCCCCGAATGTGCGTCATTCGTCTTTTTTCTGGATTTCTCTTTGCAATCTCATTCATTTCTGCTGTGTCTAATTTCAGACTACGTCCTCTGTATTATTGTGGTGCACAATCAATGCTTCCTTCGCCTTGTGCAACGTATTCAACAGTGACACGCTGCTCTAAGTCTGACTTGGGCGAATCCGCGTGCGTTGTGGAGTCAACTTTGACCGATCAAGTCGTAAAACTGCACGCCAATAGTCGTAGCTCTCGCTCACTAAGCAGAGTAGACGCAAATGCGCGCTGCGTTGAGAAAACTTGGGTTGTTCGGGCTTTCCCCTAGCCCCTGATGAATAGGAGCATCGTCCGTACACCACGGAAAGCCCAAGCTCCACACCGTGCGGCCTCATCAAACGCATCACGCCGTGCTGTCAAAAGACATTGATGCTGATAAAGCTTGAGGCCTTGAGGACTCATCTGGCTGATTCCACGTCGTTCGGCTGCGCAGATGCTTCAAATTCTACATAACATCGGCAAAGTTGTGTTGACCCATCAATGTCTTCTCATTCATCCATCCTCACTGTCAGCTCGGTACTCATTACGGTACCTGCCCCATCAGTTCCAACTTCAACAGTCGCGGTAGCCCTTCCTCCTCAACATGAGTCATTGGGGGTAGGCTTCAATGAAAGCCAAATCTTCGTGAGGACACAGGCCCATACTTATTGTTTACCCCGTATTCATCGAGAACAGGATACGGTAACTGTTACACCCAGCCCCTCAGATAATCCCCCCTCACTACCACCCACAACATTCCCTGCTCCGTCAAACCCGGCTCGTGGGCGCAACGACCATACCAAGCCTTTCCTCGCTATGTTGATGGTCATTGTCTCGGTTGCTCTAAGGCACCTCGTTTCGGCGGTATGAGTTGATGGGAGCGAGCACCGCCCTTGTCCTCACTGAGGATTTACTTCCGCCGCGGAGGTACGAAAATGACTGACGATGATGTGGATGAAGATTTTCCGTGTTTGAGCATACCGCTCTCAGGTTATGCGAGGGTTTGAGAGCTGTAGTGATGACTCAGTGCTGGATAGATACTCGCAACGGGGGATACGTTCCGCTATGTAGGTGGTGTCGCATGGGACACGCCGAAGGGAGGATGGAACAGGGGAAGCAATTTCGGTACCAGGAGGCAGTGTTGTCGTTCTGGCCCTTGGGCATCGACATCGTTCACCGGACGCATAAGAGCGCGTCGACTGGATGTTCATCATATCATCATCCTGTACTCGGGTTCACGATCTTCGCGTGCATTAGCGGAAGATGCCACCGCCAGGGATCTCACCAAACTCACCCCTGCCGACCCCTCACTTCATCTACCCCGAAGTTCTGGAGAGCATGCTCAAAGCAAGACAATTAGACCTCGAGACAGATACTCCAAGTCCGATACCACTTTTTTCACTATCAACAATTGCGTCAGCGACCTTCTCGGGCCATACATCGGTGACAGTCGACATCCCNAAAAAAGACGGCTGATACCTCCACAATAGCTATCGTCACAAATTTGCCGACCACGTTACCACCGCCACCACCAGCAGCTCCACCACCACCACCAACTTCACCAGATGCACCAGCGACTCCGACGATGGGTCAACCACAGACAAGTTTCTCCTCTTCCAACTTGCCACCACCACCCACATCTATCCCTGCTCCTGCGCCTCAAACGGGGAGTGCACCAGATGCGATTTTGAATACGCCTCCTCCACAGACTCAACCTGGGTCTGACATTCCACCAAATGTGATCCCGAATACGCCTCCTCCGCAGGTTCAACCTGATGCCAACAATCCCCAAGACGTTCCTCCATCCGGGCCAGGAGGGAGCCAGCCTCATCTGGGACAACCTAACACGAACAATTCACAGCATCCGACCAGCAACAATAACGCTCCTGCTAGCTCGCAATCTAGACCTGGATTTGGACCTGGATCTAGCGCAGACACGAAGTCACAGACGCCGGGCTCGTCCACCCCGCAGCCACCACTCTCGCCGAGTCGTGATCAGAGCAACTTTACTTCACAAGAGGCGCAGCAGCCAAGGCTGGGGAGCGAAACGACATCACCACCAAGCCCATCAATACAATCACCGAACCCACCAACACAATCCCCAGACGAGGGAACCACGAACATAGAGGCAGCGATCTCGACGGTGTTCGTTGCTCCGAGTGGGGCAACGAGGAATTCGAATTCGGCCAGAATAGTAGACCCAAGACTTTGCAAACGGACTATTTTAATGATTGTTTTGGCTGGCCTGCTTGTTTTGTAATTCAGTATACAGGCAATGGACGTGAAATAGAGTACATACCATCGTAGAATACTTAATGCATAATAATAATTGTATACCAGACTTGCGTAGGCGAAATTTGCAAGGTTATCCATATCTGAAGCTTGAGAGGGAGAAGACGTTTGTATGTGCTATGCTCGAGCCCTTGAACAGTTGCTGTGAAGGTGCTGATAAGTAGACGAATCGTTGAAAAACAAGGGATCTCCGTACCATGAGTATGCCGTTCAAATGCCAGGCATCTGCTGGTGCAAACCATCGCCATCTAGCGCCTGCGCAAAGATCCATAAGCCTAGGTCACCAAGGCAAGATTGTCAGCGTTCGTGCGAGGGGGAATGGTGCTTGTAGTTTCTCACCTTGGGTGTAAGCGGCGATTAAAAAGACTTCTCTCGAACTCTGGCGTTCCGTAGACCCCGACTAGCGCCATACCAAGCCGTATCTTACTCTGATCGTCATCCCCACCCTTCATCAGATACTTTGTTTCGGCGATATCAGCTGATGGGCGTAGCGTAGATCGTGTCGTAACGGGCCCTTCACGCCCCAATGTTGGAGGACGAAAAAGGCAGCATGAGCTTTGTTGGGTCGTAAGTTTGAAGATGATGATCTCGGCATGAAAAGGTCGTGGGGGCTCGACTCATCCCATGACAATAGTTTCCAGAATGCATCTGAACGTAAACGTATCCAGGGCATGCCTGACAGGTAGATCAACAGCGTGCTTCTCCTACGAAGTCCTGAGCAGTTTGTCTCTATGCGAAATGATTTAGTCGACATGCGTATAAAGGCGATGCCAACGTACCGATGCTCTGAAAACCCCACTCTCATCAAAATGGGCTGCATTGGACATCAAAACTCCCCATCCACATCTATACGACCGAGTTCCTCCCATACAGTATCAGCCGTCCCAACCAACCGACCCATCTTTGAGACAGTAGCGCCAACAACGACGCGAGTGGCAACTCCCATCCCTTGTCGAACATACACCGATGAGGTCACAGCGACCTCCGTGTTAATCACAGTCCCGCATGGGTCAGTCGCTCCTACCACGCTGGCGGTGGTGACCAACCAACCACAAATTTGTCACGACGGGTATTTGAACACGAACGACTGCGTAGCTGGGGTATATTCCACAGTACCAATGGTCGAAGGGTGTCCGACATCCATCCTACGGTCCAGACCCGCAGGAATGGCAACAGGGCAGAGAGCGGCTTCTGATGGAGGGAGCGTTACTTCTTTGGCCACCTCTGGCGCTGGTGGGGCGTCGCTTTCAAATTCGGCAACCAGAGGACAACGTCGCCACAAGCGGGCACTTCTGGACGTTATATTACTATGCTTGGTAATATTCGGGCTTGCTCTGTAAAGTGTACGTGTACAGGTATTTAGCTGAGTCAATGGCTGGCGGGGATTTGGAGGAATACATACCTCCGGAGTTCAGCTTTACTCTACACCGCAGGCTGAACTTGGAAGTAGACAGCTTCTGTCTATTTTCGTTCGAGTCTATTTTCCAAAATAAGCCAGATAGACCTTCCGCGTCCGGCAATGCTTCTGCATGACGCAATTAGTCTGTGTCGATCGGGGGCGTATAAATACCTTCGTCATCGTCACAGCACCTTATTCTGTCCCTTCATCCACTCCTCTTACCATCTTCGTCGTCGAACTCGCAGAATGCAAGCAATTAAGGAAGTCTTGAATGGCCAAACGAGCTCTGGTTCACAAGAAGTTAAATCAGCGAACTTGGCGGGCAAGGTATATTCAAGGAAAGACGTACCATGCATGACGCATATTGATATCGCTTTCCTTCAGACAGCGCTTGTCACAGGAGGTACCGCCGGTATTGGCTTGGAAGTCGCCAAAGCGCTTGCTACCGCGGGAGCACGCGTGCTGATCCTGTCAAGGAAGAAGGAGAATGGAGATCGGGCTATTGGGGAAATCAAGGAAGCTGTGAGAACCGCTGTGGAGGAGAAGAATGGCGAAAACGGAAAGGCGGGCGAGAGCAATAAGGAGGCTGATGTCGAGTTCATCCCTTGCGACCTAGGAAACTTGAAAGAGGTGAAGGAGGTTGCCGATAATATCGCGAAAAAGGAACAGCGATTGGATATCGTGAGTTTAAACGTCGCTGGTTGTTTTTCCAGGGCTGAGCTCGTAAACGCCTCCACAGCTGGTAGCAGGAACTGGAATCGGCGTCAACAACTTTGATGAGGATTCCGATGGCATTGACCGACATTTCGGGGTGAACCACCTTGGCCACTTCCTGCTCGTGAACCGTCTCCTGCCCTTGATGGTGAAGACCACCAAGTTCCCCGACCTGAATCAATCCGCCGTCTCTGGTCGTATCATTTCCATTTCCTCCGAACTCCATCGCGCTGCCCCGAATTCCACCAAATTCGCCAATGTCAACGAAGTCGCGTCCTTGGGTGCCCCCAAAGATGCCAACGAGTCCAAGGACCTGAGTGCCCATGGGCTCTATGGACGCTCCAAGCTTGCCAATATCGCTTTTACGCGCATGCTTGTGGACAAGGTCATCCACCCCAACAAATACAAGGTCATCGTCATGGCGACGCATCCCGGAGCCGTCCATACTGCGCAGCAGGACCAGTTCAAAGAGGCGTATGGCGAGGTTATTGGGACCGCCTTGAAGTATGCGACGATTCCGTTCATGAAGACGCCCGATCAAGGTAGCGCGAGTACAGTTTGGGCTGCTGTGGATCCCTCAGTTGAGGCTGAAAAGGAGAAATGGCAAGGCGCGTACGTTACGAACCCAGGAGAAAAGAGTGATCCGTCCAGCCAAGCGTTGGATGATGAGCTTGCGGAGAATCTTTGGAAGTTGAGCAAACAGCTCATTGAAGAGCAGGTCGGGAAGGACGGATTAGCGGACTGGGACATGACCACCATTGCCAAGGTCTCCATGGTTTGAGTTTGTTCGAAATTATTCCTTCCGATCCTAGCGTACGGTTTGCAGCTCAATTCAAGCTCAATTGACGAATTGTTAAGAAACCAGTTCGTCGCGAAGTTTGAAGTGGCTGAGGCTAGCTCGAGGCGGGAAGAAACAATATTTCAGCCAAGCAAATAAGAAGCCGCGATTTCGAGGCGTTCGCAAATCGTCTGAAGTACTTCGGAGGGCGTCTTCAAGAATGGGCTTGGATTTTTGAGTTAGGAATACGGAGTTGAAAAGGAAAAGCATCACCTCGAAGAACGTAGATATCTCAACTCCAAAGACCACTTTGATGGCAAGCAATGGTTTGTGTCTCGGATAGAAAGTCAACGAAAGACGTGGATTCAAGCCTTCGTTCCTCCAGGTTACATTCATAGTAAGCGGGAAAAGGGACGCGAACGAGGGATAAAAGATATGGGTTCTTCACTTTGGTCATCGCTTCATCGATGCTGTATTGAGAACATAGGTGAGCAGACGGCCCAAGGTAAAATTCGTTGAAGACACGGACCATTGGGTGCTGGTGCTGAAACCGGGACAGGCGGAACCTTAGGCTGGCCGTCCCTCACTTCCATCTCGTAGGCCTTCTTCCGCCTCTTCACCTCAGCCTCCTGCTCCTTCTCCTCCGCAAATGCTTCGGCTTTCCTCTTCTGTCTCTCCTTCAACTTCGTCTCCGCTTCAGCCAAATTTTTCTGCGCGGTCTCAATCTTCTTCCTCCTCGCTTCCTCAGCCTGCGCTTTCCTTTCAAAAAGCCTTGTCATTTGTTGGGTGAGACAGGCGTTTATCTTGTGGTAAGTTTGAATTTGTTCATCTAAGTCTACGTCGGCTGGGAATGAATGGTGCTCAAGAAGTCGAGCTTCACCTACAATAATGAACACATCATGAGAAAGATGTCGAGAATACGAATCTAGCAGACACACCATGTAGTTTCTCTAGCCATTTGCTGCTCCCCGGGACACAAAGTCGGGGGTGAGGCCGGGGGATAGGTTGACCGAGATCAGGCTGATGGTCTGAATCCGATTCCGAGTATTCAATTTGCTTTCTAGGAGGGCGACGTACAGCCGTGTATACAGGTGGGTCTTCGTCGTCCGACATAGAGTAATGTGGAGGTGCAGAAAAATATGGGGAACACCTTGGGAACACCCCCGAGTCTAGGCCCTGGGGGAAGATCAGGGACGAGGAGGAATGTTAATAGGCGCGCAGCTGAGCGCCTTCGTTCCAACCTTGTTTTCAACCCAGTTTCAACCCAATTTCAACCTCAAGTTGTTCAACAATTTAGCCCTGAGGCCTGAGGCCTGACACTTCGACGTGGCGGCGTCTTCTAGAATTATACCGCGAAATCTCTCATTTCTTTCAAGTTTCTCTTCGTTCGCCGCTATCATTGGTTTCTCTAGAACATGTAATGAAACTTTACCGTGACTTCAGCGTGAGTCTTGCCTATCGCACCTTTTGAAATGGGATGAACGAAAAAGCTTTATCCTATTTCGCTCTGGGAAGAAACATAATTCAACAACGCCTCGCCAAACGCAAGGCCGCAAGACACGAAATCATAGTCTGCCAGTCCGTTCGTGAGCGCCCATCAGGCTCGCGGGGCCTGTATGAAATGACACAATCATCTGGCAGAATATCTTTCATCGAAACCGCCATTAACACTGGCGTTTGAATGGGTGAATATCCCACGTCCAAGTCTGTGAGAGAGCTGAAAGGGGTGGCGTAGGCGGGACATGTGGACGACGGGATGAAGTTCAGGTACACGCTGAGTGAAATCAGCCTTGGACACCTTGAGGAGATGGCGAATAACACATCCATCGAGTGCACTGGCTTGGAAAGAGGAACCCCGGATGCTAGACGGAGAACCTGAATGGATGGGAGGGACTCGAAAATGCTGATGAACTCGGCGGCGCTTGGTTGAAAGGGAACGGGATGCGTCAAGATAAGCGATGAGATGTGTTTGCATGAGAGCAACGGTTCGATGATTGAGAACGGAGCTGAGGATGGCTCCTCGCCGTCGTGGAGGAAGTCAAAGACGTCAAACCAAAGGGTCTCAAGACAAGGCTGGGTGCTAGCTATAGCGCGAGTTAAGCTTTGGAAATCTTCGTCGTCCTCGTAATACGTAGATGAGATAGAGAGTTTCTTGAGCGGAGATAATGCGAAGCTCCGCGAAAAGCAAGCGGCGGCTCGTTCGAAAGGTAGCGTAAGGTCCAAGTCGGTCAATGATGGGAAGCTGTCAGGACTAAGCGTGTCGGAGAAGACAACCATCGTATCGGGGGAGTCCGCATGCAAATATTGGAGATATTTGTGCTTTGACAAGATCTCGGTAACTTCGGGTATAAGGAAGCATGTTGAAATGGTGAGTTTCTTCAGCAATGGCAGGGCTCGGAGAGTACCAGGGATGATGGTATCCGTATGCGATGTCAAGCAATTCGTGATCAAGGTCAAGTCGACGAGGTTAGGTAGGTGAGCCGGGATATACTGCAAGGCTATATCGATGGCCTGAGAGTCCATGTATATACTGAAGCTTGGGATTGAAGTGTGCGAAAGGAGCAAGACGATGTCGAGATCCAGGGAACTGTGCAGATCCATCTCCCGGAGGTTTGGTAGCAATATTGGTAGGGTGCGATCGAGGGCAATAGCTGTATACACAGAAGAGCTTATCTGCTCGTCTTTTGTAACAGAAAGACGTCGAATCCTGTAATTGTATTTCTTGAAGCGAGCCCAGTCAGTTGGCCTGATGGGGCGGCTAAAGTACTAGCAATTCAAGAAACCGAATAAACGTCAGTTCTTGGTATCGAATTACCAATGAATGACTTACGTANTTTTTTCGTCCGATCATCATAATAAAGCGGAGCAAGAAGCTGGATCAAGAGCTTGAGGGAGCGAACTTTGTGCCAAGCATAGTCAAGCGCAATATCGGACCAGTCCTTGCAGACTAGGGCATAGTCGTAGTTATGTGTATTCTCGACCGGAAGGGTGGCAAAAATGACCCTCAAAAGTTCGGGAATATGGAGAATGCGGGTTGACTTCGAGGCCATCATGGCTTAACGCGCTCCTGACCAAGATAGTACGCGGTTCGACCGTTGTTAACGTTGAACGTTGAGCTTGAGCACTGAAGCGCTGAACTTGAAGCTATGGTTGCGGTTGCCTTGACCTGTGGGACGTCATGAGAGATTCTAACAGTTGAGGCTGAGCAGCGTACCTGACCTATAAGTTGCGTCTCGAATAAACAGCTAAGGACTTGGAGGACGACGACGGGCCAAAGAACGTCAAAAAAGAACTTGAAAAGAACCACGTCAATAAAGACAAATACGATAAAGGGAGCGATGCTAGGAGATAGGAGGAGAGGGTCGGTTCAGCGTGGGCTGAACTTCAGCCCACGCAAGGTGATGAAAGTCCAAGAGGGTTCCAGAACTGTTCAACTAGGATTCAAGCCTTCAAAAAGTAGTGAACCCAGCATACTCCCATCCAGTCGCTCTGAAATCGCTCTAAATAACCCGAAACTGCTTCAGCGTCTCCCAGAGTCTCCGTCTGTTCATGATTGATAGAGACTAGTCACAAGTGGCAAGCGCAAATCATACTAGGAGAGTGATGGAGTATAAATAAGTTGAGCTCCGTTTAATTCCCACTGTCGCTTGGGCGTGTCCATTGCTTTATGGGAAATTATGGCGTGCAGCTTAGCTCTGCCTAACTCTGCTGGACAGGGCTCGGCTGGGCGGATACATACCTGAGAGCCTGGAGCCACACACACACAATTCTAGGAATGACTCAAGTAGTTCAAGAGACATCGTTCGCCGTTGGAATTGTACCTGGAGTCAAGCTAGGGACAGACAAAGAGTACTAGAAACTGCGTCGGAGCCGGCAGCATTTCTACCGATGGGTGCTGAAGCTCCTCCAGGTTACATGTACGATAGTTCTCATTGTTTCATCCTCACTGTCACTGATGAGAGCAGCCTGAATAGGAAGGAGTTAGTTTACTTCTAAAAATCAAGGCAGTGTGGATACGCGTACCATCTTGGGCATTGACGCCTGCAAGTTGATTGCTCTGAACTTCGGCCTCGAAAGCTTTCCTCAACCTTTTCACCTCGGCCTCCTGTTCCTTTTCCGTTGCTAATACCTCAGCCTTCCTCTTCTGACTCTCTTTCAACTTCGTTTCCGCAGCAACCAAGGTTTTCTGCGCCGCTGCAATTTTTTTCTTTCTTGCCTCCTCAGCTTGGGCCATCGTCTCGTATAGATCCGTAATTCGCTGTGTTATGCAAGTGTTTATCTTGTGCAACCTTTTGATTTGTTCCTCCAAGCTTGCATTGCCTAGGAACGGCCGTTGTTCAAAAAGTTGAACGGGAACCAACTTCATGAGCGTAGCAATGGGCATAATGTGAAGCATATCGACACACCTTGTATCGTATCCAGCCATTCGTTGCTTCCTACAGTAATTTGCGGTTTAGATTTGACTCCAGGCACAAAGTCTAGGTCTAAATCTGAGTCTGAGAGGTCGCTATGTTTTGTTACAGGTCGATGCTTTCTTGTCAGATTTCCACGTTTATACCTGCCAGTGCTAGATGAAATTTCATCGTCCGACATATCAAGGCTTCCTATTCGCAGGTCGGCCGTAAGTTCAGCACAAGGGACAAGGTGACGAATGGGAGGAGGGTGTTGGGAGGCTGGTGATGCACGGCGGCGCCTACTTCCCCGAAGAAGAACCCAAATCCAGGCCTTGACCGGGAGCGCCCAGTGAGACTTCCAGAATGTAATCAAGTCCCTCACGTTCAATCTTTCCCTATCATCTGGTGTTCCTCTATCCGCGCCGACACATTCCATGCTTCCATGGAGCTCCTGTTCACCATATTCTTGACATGCCCGCGGCTGGGATATTCCAGCATTTATTTGGCCCGAATTTGGCCTTTGAACCTTTGTCCGCATCTCAAAGGCAAAGGTATCTTTACTCCCATAGTGCGTGTTGCACCACTAGGTATCCTATATCTCCACAACAGACCCGATGAACAGGCTGGGGGCCGTGACTCTCATCTCAGCTCAATCGGAATCCTCACCATTTCTGATACCACTTTTCAAAGGAACCAGCCTAGGAACCTCGAGAACGTCTTGCTGTACCGTCGACGTTTCGTACCGTCGACCAACCGTTCACTCTCAGTTTGACATAATTCTTCGTGAGAAGTAACTCATACAACATCTTCGACATTGACATATCATTTGTGTACAGGACCGATTCGACTCTTACTTTGTCAACCGGAAATTCCAACACCCATATCTAGCATCATTACTTGCTGCGTCTCTTCCAATCTACCAGGTACATGCGACCTCCGCCTCGGGGGAAATCAGTCTCTTGTGTGAACCACCGCAGTCCCCTAAGTCAATAGAGGACATCCTGAAGCACCCTTTGTCGCCTGTGTCCCTCCAGATGCGATGTCCACGGTTGTTTCGATCGTCCACGCAGATAGTTTGGGGACGATTACATCCGTTGAAGTTGAAGCAGCCGCCATTTCCCGAGCCAGCATAGTGACTGTGGCACTGGCCGCAATCTGTAACCCTGATATCGTACTCGACCGCATAGAACCCTCCGTTGTTCCACTCGGTGAAAACCATATCGAAGGCTTTACTCAAATCGGGACAACCTCCCTGGTCACAGCCGCCCTTAACCTCGAAACCGCCGTTGGCAGGACCTGGAGTGGTACGGTCTTCAAAGGTGATATCCCAACCATACTCGTCCTTCATCTTCTTCAGCATGGCAGTGTTGTTGCTGATGTCGATACTCTTCGGCTTAGTGACGGTCCGCGTTTCGACGATGGAGTTAGATGCGGGGCCTTTGGCCGCAGGGATTGCGCACGCAAGGGATGCAATGCTGACGGCAAACAAGAGCGTTGTCTTCGGGAAAGCCATGGTGGAGTATTGGGGAAGTGTGGGCAACGACGCAGTAGATTGAAGGGCGACAAAGAAGTAAAGACTTTGGGTCTCGATATCGATGCTTGTACTAATGGGAGGTTCAAGCTTGTCCTTCAACCGGCTGCAGGATCACCTACTTATATACCGTGCTCTTGAGGTGCATCCCAAGACGAGTTGAGTAGGTCCCAACCAACTTTGAATATCATTGTGGAGGGAAACCTGGCACGCTTGCCATCTGCCGCCACAATTTGGAAGCTCTCTCTTCTTGGCCCCTGAATTCCCTAGATGAGCTCCAATTGTTGGACTTGATGAGCTTCGCTGATGTTGCATACCATTCTGATGAATGTAGAGCTTTTCCTTGGCCCGTCATTAGGCAAACAACCATGCGTTGCGGAAGGGACCAGACTTCTCCATCAACTCTGGTAAGCGGTTATAGAGGGACACTCGGGCTACACCCCGAAAGCTTGACTGATTAAAGTTCTCCCGCGTAGGTTTCTGATTTGCCAGGACGCTTCCCACATTCCATGGGTGTCGCACATTTGCAGCTGGGGCGAGAGCAAGGAGCACTCAGGTCTGACTTGGGCAACTGACTTCTTGACTCCAGGACAAATGCGAGGTCATCATGCAAATCATGGATGTAGAGTATAGAGCAGGGACGTTCCTTGATGCCAGCGAAGCTAGGTGGCATCAGAAGACTGACATCTCGAGGATGGGGCTTGAAGCTTGCGGAAGCGAGGACCTCATTCTTTCAGTACCTTTCATATATAATTACAGAAGCTTTCGTGCGTAGTTCCGGGGAGGTCGCTGGATTAAGAAGGCAGTAATTTTTGAGTCCGGTACCTAAGCGGCCGCTGCATTGCCTTCATCGAAGAGCACGCCGCGTGAAATCTATCTGGGAAGTAAGCATTGAGGAATGGCGAGTATATTGCATGCCAAAACGGGGCACCTTACGGTTCACTCGTGGGTTTGCTCATGGCTTCAGGTGGGATTATCCACACGACACTCGCCGCTCTTGCACGTCGCCAGTAATTTTGGGCGATCATTGTGAGGCTTACTTTCTCGAGCGAAGTCCCCGATACTGATACAGCGATGAGGGAAGGTACCTCTAGGAGTGATTCGTAAATCAACGAGATCAGCGAACGAAAGGCGAGGGGTCTGACATCCCGAGACATGATTTCGAAGAAGGTAACCACAATGGGAAATTTGTACTTTAAAGATGAACGAGAAGATGCGAGTTTTTGCGCGGCCTCAGCTGTCGCAGTCATGATACTCCCACGTCTTGGGACGTTGGAACTCGGAGTAGGATGAAGCAATGAGGTTCTTCCCGGGAAACTAAAGATCAAGAACGCCTCGCCAGACGCAAGGCCGAAAGACCTGAAATCATTGTCTGCCAGTCCTTCCGCGCGCGTTCATCAAGCTCGCGATCCTCGTACGAGACGGCACAATCCCCAGGCAGTATTTGGCTCAACGAAACTGCAACGACCACCGGCGTTTGAATGGGTGAGTAACCAACGTCTAAATTTGAAAGAGCGCTGAAAGGGGTGACGGAAGCGGGACTACCACGCGACGGGTTGAAATCCAGGTAAACGCTGAGTGAAGTGAGCTTTGGACACCATGGAGAAATGGCGTATAGCACATCCATAGAATGTGTTGGTTTGAAGTGAGGAGAGCCGGATGCGAGGAAAAGAATGCGAATGGAGGGGAGAGACTTGAAAATACTGATAAACTCAGCAGCGCTCGGTTGAAACGGAACGGGATGCGCGAAGATAAGCGAGGTGATGTGCTTGCACGAAAGGAAAGGCTTCACTATTGAAAACGGGGCCGAAGATGACTGTTCGTCTTCGTGGAGATAATCGAAGACTTCAAACCGAACTATCTCCAGGCGTGGCTGGGTATGGGCTATAGCGCGAGTTAGGCGTCGAAAATCGTTGTCGGCCTCGTAGTAGGGTGATGTGATAGAGAGGTTCTTGAGCGAAGATAATGCAAATTTCCTCGAAAAGCAAGCAGAAGCTCGGTCGAATGGTATTGTAATATCCAGATCCGTCAGAGAAGGAAAGCTGTCGGGACTGAGGTCGTCGGAGTAAAGCTGGTCTCCACCGGGAGAGTCCGCATGCAAGCATTGAAGATACTTGTGCTTCGACAATATCTGAGTAACCTCTGGCGTAAGGAAGTGCGTTGATAGGTATAGTTCCTTGAGGAATGGGAGGGCTCGGAGAGTATCAGCGATTATGGTATCTGTGTGTGGTGTCGAGAAATTCGAAAATAAGGTCAGATCAACCAAGTTTGGCAATCGGATCCGGATATATTGCAACGCGATATCAATGGCATGAGAGTCCATGAATAGGGTGAACCTTGTGACGGAAGGGTGAGCGAAGAGCAGGACGACGTCGAGATCTGCGGAACTAGAAAGTTCCATTTCGCGGAGGTTGGGCAATAATATGAGAGAAGCGCGGTCGATGGAGAGGGCTGTGTACACGGAGGAATCGATCTTCTCGTCCTGGACAGAAAGAGCCCGAACCCTGTAATGGTACTTCTTGAATCTAGCCCAGTCGCTCGGTTCGATGGGGCGGCGAAGGTACTGACAGTCCAATAAGTCAGATTAATGTCAGGGTTCATGTCAAGCAGCCAAGAATTGACTTACATATCTCTTCGTCCATTCATCGTAGTAGAGCGGTACAAGGAGTTGCAACAAGAGCTTGAGGGAACATACATTGCGCCACGCAAAATCGAGGGCGACCTCGGTCCAGTCCTTGCATACCAGAGCGTATTTGTAGTCATGTTTATTCTTCTCAGCCGGGAGGTTCGAGAAGATGGACTTGAGGAGCTCGGGGATATGCAGAACGCGGTTTGATTTGGAGGGCATACTGGCCGACCTATGGCGTCAAAGCTGAACTGGGGTCGTTCAAGAGTAGCGTCTTCATAGATGTACGTCATTACGAGAGCTTTCAATTGACGTGAGCACAGGTCGGCATACCTATTGGTTACGTTCAGACCAAGTTGGATAATGAGCAGGGTGCGCTAGAAAAAGCAAAGAAAAGGTTCNAAAAAAGTTAGAAAGAAGCAAGAACCCGGATTCAATCAATATCGACAAACAGAAAAAGGGAGGCATGATAGGAGATAGGGACTCCAGTTAACGGCGATTTCTCGCCTCCAACCACAGCAGAGCCGAGCTACATAGCATTGAATCCCTTCGCCAGTCACATGCACTGAAAAAAGAGAGAAACCAGCTACTTGGCTAGCAAGTAGTATTTCAGTAGCGTGAAAGGAGTATGCTGCTGATGCATCAAGAACCTAACTACGGTCAAGTCTGGGACGGAAGACTGAAAACGGGCGGTCAAGTTTTAGGACAAGGTTGTTCCAAACAAATAGACCTAAGCACTGGATAGCATGCAAAACCAATACCGTCGCCATACGGACGACAAAAGAGCATTCATCCTTTCATCGACTTGAACCACTCCAAGACAACTTCGTACCCGACACGAGTAGCCTCCACCCCGTCGAGCGGGTGTCCTTCTCCATCAAACCACAACATCTCCACCTCTTTTCCTCGACCCTTCAGCGCATGGTAATACTGGATTCCCTGCGTCGGCGACACCCTCATATCACTTCCTCCAACCAACAGCAAAACCTTCGCGTCCACCTTGTCCACATGCGCGATGGGCGACGCTTTAAATAACCGTTCGTAAATCTCAGGTGTGATGAGAGACACAGGAGTGAACGGAAGACCGAGTTCGGAGTAGACCCAATCTGGGATATCGGATTTCATCTCTCCAACAGAGACGACGGGATTCCGTAGCGCAGCGGCTGAGAATATGTCCGGGTATTGACCAATTACTGCGAGGAGTCGTCAGAAAGGATTGGCTTCAGGAAGTTGTACGTGCTTACGATGAGCTGTCAAAAAGCCACCATGACTCCCTCCGGAAACGAACTGATTTCCTTTTCCCATGACCGCTACGCCTGTGTCAACGAGGTGGCGCACGGACGCGATACAATCCTCGACATCAAGAGAGCCACAGTGTCCCAGGAGGGCCGATACATATTTCTCTCCGAATCCAAGGGAACCAGTGTAGTTTGGAAGCGATAGTGTAACTATAACAGATGAAATAGTCAGTATGGAAAAGGAACAAAAACAAAGAAATGTCACGTACATCCTTCGAGGGCGAGAGCGACGGTACCAGCGCTGAACGCAGTGGTAACTGTACCGTGTGGTCCACCATGTGGTATGGTGATGAGCGGCGGGCTAGAGTCTTCAGCCTTGCTCGACGGCTTGTAAACGATGGCTTGCGTAGGGAATCGGCCTGGGATAGATTCAACGTTGACTGAGACACCCTCAAGAGCAGCAAGCACTGGGAGGAAAGACCATGAGAACCCATAAAAACACGAGGATAGAACGTCATCTCACGATCGTCGTCAAGGATGGGTGCGTCGACCACTCGAATGGCAGGCTTGACTTGGGGATCATTCGCATCCAGCTGAAGAAGAATGATTTCGGATGGACTAGTAGGGGTGCTTCGAGAGCAGAGTATACGGTCCTCTCCATCTGTCCCGAGAACCGTCCAGCTGTACAACTTCCCATCTTCTGGCGTCAAATCCGTGAACTGACCATCCTCCGTATTGATGAGAAGGACAGTCGTACGCGAGCCCCAGACCGAATGGCAAGTCACGAACAGCTTCCCCCCAAGACGAAGGAATGGTCGCTGGGGTAGGTTGTCCAAGTACAACCCTGGGAAGTCGGACGGAGAGTTGGGCTCCCATACGGTATCGACGACGACGCGGGATTCGTTGGTGGCGGCGTCGAGACAATGGAGGGATGAGCCGGCAGCGTGCGCTCCATACAGCGCGCTGGTCAACCAGAAGACCGAATCCGAGGATGGGGGTACTCGAGGGGACCGTGATGAAACTTCCGGTGAGGAAATCTTCTTCCCGGAACATGCTAGTTCTCCTTCTCCGTCGCCTCCCTCAAGAACACCTTCCGGTAGATCTAGCTGCCAGATTGCCGAGGGTCTGTTGAAGCAGCCCTTGACGCCTAACAGCCTCGCGTCTGCTGTCACGTCGTAGCCGATGGCGAACAACTTGCTTCTGCCACAGAAGACGGCTTGTCCCAAGTGTACTTGAGTAGACGGTGGGCTCGACAGATTGATTGGTCTGAGTATTCCGCGTTTCCACAGGGATAAGAAGGTTCTGGGACGAGCGCGAGTGGGTAGTCCTTCCCCGAAGCTTGGGGTGAATCGGAACCGCTCAAAGTTGGTTGCATCTTTCTTGGAAGGAGGGTTTGCCTCAGCGGTATAGATGATCGCATCTTCGGACTGAGACAAGGAAAGGCTGCCAACAAATTCTACTCAAGGATATTGAGGAGCCTGGTTTTCACGGGTAAATCATAAGCAACGCACCATCAGAGTAAAATGCCCCATGAGCCTCTGTAACCTCAGCCGAAGACTCAATCCTATCTCCTTTCCAGACCTCCACGAATCGTTTGTCCTTGGCCTCGCGCAGAACGACTTTGCGCTGACCAGAAATAGAGTACGTCGACGCCACGGAATCGGTCGGAACGTCTTGACCAGGAAGTTGGACCTCATCCTGAGACGTAAGGACCGTCGATTTCGAAACGATATGCTTCACATTCTGCGTGTGATCCCGTATCGAGTACGTCGTCTGAATGACTGCAAAAAGTTCATCAATGGGCCATAACAGGATTGAAACCGCGACTCTTACCGTTTGACTTGCTGAAAACATACCCACTAATGGGTGTTGGGAGCTCAGCTAGTCGGCGAAACATGGGAGCTGAGCGCTGAGGAATGAGAACATCGGGTTGAGAAAGTGTGGTCAAGATTCACGCGGACAGGACCCTGCTTCCAAATGGCGGGCTATAGGAGCACTCCTTTTTACACAGGGACGACGAGGTTTGGATCGGATGAAGCATACCACTTCAAGTTCATGGAGGTAAAGGCTGGTTTAACAGTGTGAATTCGAGCCCGAAAGAAAGTATGAAAGTCACAACGCGGATTCCGTGCTGAGACGGAGTACTATTATAAGTTACAAAATGAAAGGAAACTTGTACCTAGGCTGCTTCATCCGAGCGATCTATTTATTTCTTTCGACGCTCTATGGTACAGTGGTGAGTACACGAGAAGATAGCAGGAGAGACAAAGACGTACTGGTGGATGTATTATCAGCGAGCATTTCCATTTGAGCAACCTTTCGCTTGCGACTCTTCTTGGAGGGAATCTTATCCTTGGCATATTTCGGCTCAATGACCTCCTTACTGCCTATCGCCCAATTGGGAACCTGACCATTTTGCAGCGGTGCCGCGCAATCCCCAAGGACAGTGACCTTCTTGACTGCTACATAGCGCGAGTGGTTGGGGTCGAAAAGTACATCTCGATCTTTCCATTGATCCAAGTACTTGAGAAGGAGGCGCTGGATAGCCTCGTGAAGATGTAGCGGATCCGGGGCTGGCTTCAGGAACTCATACTCCGGTGAGATTTGATCGATCAATTCCTCGATAACGGGGGCGACGAACGAAAGCTCCTCGTGCAAAACGCGATCCCAGCCATTGACGGCAAAGATGACTTGCCGGGTGTCTGTCCAACTCGATATTTCATGATCATCAAAGGCCTCCCAAATTTGCTTGAACTGATCGTTATTGACGTCGTTTTTAGGTCCATTTGCTTTGACAGGAAGGGCCCTCAGCAGCATGACAAGGATAACCCAGAAAATGGACTCGGCGTCGTGACGAGGATGGTGATGGAAGCCGGTCTTGTAGAGGGATGCATCTGCTCGATAGCGCTTCTGCTTCTCCGTGTCGATTCGACCGCTGTGACATGTGTCCTCGGTATCATTGAATATACGAAGGGGTTCAACATATTGTGCTTCTGCGTCGTTGGAATCCTTGGGTTGCGGAGAACCACCAACGTTCGAGTCTTGATCGTCGTTACCTGTTGGGATCTTTTCGGAGTCGTCGAATTCCTCGTCTTCGTTCATGCTTCGGGAGGGGGGAGGATCGGTGTGAGCGTCTTCATAGCGCTTGGCGAGATGTTCCGGCAATTCGGGCATGGGCACAAACTGGTTTGCTTGCTTAAGGACCAAGCCTTGGGCTACGGAACGGGCGATATATTTTGGAGTTCCCTGACAGAGACGATCAGGTTCAATGAGCTCAGAACAAGAGGGACGAAATAACTTACAGTACGCTCATGAAGTGACCCCGCCTTTGGCACTTCTTTCCGCTCAAGCTTGCAGGCGTTGTCGAGGTCAATGAGCAGTGCATGTGATTCGGCATTGGGATCACTAAAAATCATAAAAATGTGAGAGAAGACGACAAAGGAGAGAGAGAAAATTACGGACTCATGAAGAACTTCATCAATGAAGCGAGGTCGATTCTTCCCGCGATAGGGTAAGGAGGTGCGGGTGCGAGCTTGTTTTGGATTGATTAATATATTGGCCATGCTGATGTCCCGATGGAGGACGCCATTGTTGACCGCGTAGCGATGACCTAAAGTAAGCGAAATTATTAAGAGACACGAAGAGGAGACGAAATAGTCAACGGACATTCGGTGGCATCATACATGACTTTGCAGAGACTGTGGAGGCCATCAACGGAAGCAAGAGGACTCCCACTGGTTGCGAGGATGATGCGTGTTTTGGTCCTCGACTGCTCATCGGATCCAACAGTGATGACCTTGTTATGGGACTCGACCTCAAAGTACTCGACACAATCGGCGAACCCTAGGGCGAACCCGGCTTTATGGAGTGTGTCATAGAGCTCGCCTTCGGTGAATGTGAAGTCATCGCTGCGATACTGATCCTTGATGATAAATGGCTGTGCGTCGGAGGTAACAGCGATCCAAGACATGCGATGCCAAGGTTCTCCGACCATCTTGACGGTGCAACACTTGTACACCGTCGTGTGGGTGACGATATCCCATTTGGGTGGTTCATCAAGAGCGAGTCCGCCGGAGAGGGTGACAGTATCGTCGTAGTGAAGGTGACGATCCTTCGGAACGTACAATGTGTACGCGTATTCGAGGAGGGGCATGATATCAGACCATGCAAACTCTTCCGAGGACTCAAGGCCAGAAGCAGTCGACCAGTGGAGCGTGTAGCCCGCAGCTGAGAGAGCGACACCAAGAATGCCTACACGGTTGGGGAGGGCTTGATTGGCAAGGCCGAGGTAATCGGCACATTGACCTGCTCCTTTTGCCTTCTCAGCTCGTCTCTTAAGCTCGGCAGCGTTCGTAATGTGATGCCATGCAATGGGGATCTTCTTGCGCTTCAATTTGTTGTAGAGGGACTTCGATAAGGAAACAAAATCTGGGCGAGAATCGAAGTGGCCGTTGGGATGGTGCCGAAGTGGAACGTTGGGAACGTCAACGAAGCAGAGTTCCTCTGTGTTGGCGGGACATAATTCTAGTAGAAATGACTGAGAAAGTGACATATCTCAAAGAGCAGAGTTGCTTACTATGAGCGGCAGCGTAGATCTTGTTCATCATCTTGACAGGCAAAGCGTACGATGTCTCCGCCATCTTTGAGACAGCCTTCACGGCCTTCAGAATCCCTGAATCCTTCGCCAGTTTTTCAAGACCCTTGCAAGAGTTGAGGTGGTTCTGTCGAAACTCTGGATTCGGAGCAAGCCCTTCGGCGGGAGGATTCATGTCGCTTCTACAGGTGGCGGGGCGTGGCTGGATTTTGACTGGGGTAGGAGGAACATGGTTAGACATGATGGTGATGATTCGAGGAGAAGATGTTGCTGTGGTCATACACGGACCACATCCTCGCAGATTTAAAGGCTCACCTGTGTTTCCTAATTGGGACGACAATGGATGGTAATTGGCGATCGTTGTGGCAGGAGGAAAGGTTGTGGGCCACAACTATTCAAACTCCGCTACCGCCTTGTTCGAAGAATCAGGTGACCGCGATCTCTCAGGAGCTCTCCTACAACGCTGTTTCGACTTCACCATCCAAGTAGTTGATACGCAGGCATATTCTCNAAAAAGCCTTCAGAATCGCTCTCGTAAATAAACTCTGTGTAATCAAGCGTGAAAACTACGACGAATCTCATGATAACCAAATCCTTTGTGTCCAGCCATTTTTAGTGTTGCCCACTGTCGCGACCCTTTTTGCTTGCTTCCGTATCCTAATTCGGACGCACCCATTGTTCAGATCGTACACGCGAGATACACATTCTCCTCAATGGTCCACTGGCGCTGACTGTGCTGTCTTAAATAGGACGACAATGGGGGACTCCTCGGAAATTCGATCCGTTCCTGAAATGCAACTGAAATGAACCCGAGAAGGGAATGGTTTTGGGCACTACCGTTGTTGTGCGCGGAGTTTAGTGAGATTCTGGAGAGAGAACGCGAAAAGCACAAATCAGTGCGAGTCTTCGTTACTCCTCGAGTCCTAGTCATTTCGCTCTCCACACGTCGCCGCCTTTGATCCTTAGATGATGGGCCAGGCGAGCAATCGTGGCATACCAGGCTGCGTCGGTTGCCATGTTTTGTACCACCTATGCTATACTTTCAGCGATGCGAGTGGTGCCGCACGCAACGGAGTCACTAACACCTGAGTTTTGATGGGATGTTCATAGGAGGCAATGTAGACCTTGGGCGTTGAAAACGGTACTCTCCCTCCGCGTTGATTTGACTTATAATTAGCTTTAGATTTCTGCGGCATGCAAGAACATCTGACATTCCACCCTACGTACGCCCCAATGCCGCCTCCGCTTAACTTGGCCGACCTCGCCGTTTCGAACACACGACCCACTCCTTTCGTTGAGAACATCTTCATCCGACAAATCTTCGAGTCGACCACTTTTCTAACCCATTCGACTCGAGTCTCACTTCCTATGGGTGATCCAACAACAGATACGTCAGTGACAATTATGGTTCCGTCCAGGACAGCGGCAACGACTACGGTGGCTGTCATCACACATATGCCACAGCCCCCTCCAGACCGCCAACCCGAAACGAACTTCGAGTCAAACACATCCCCGAGTCCACCAATCATCGACACTTCGTCTTCAATACCTCAGCCGCAGGCGACTAGTATCACGATCGCTCCGCCCGCAGACCAGCACCCCGAGAATGGGAACGCTCTCCCAACAACACCGGAGACAACCAATCGGTGCCAGGAGATGGCGAAGATGAAAATGCCTCTGAGAAGACGATGACTTCGCCTGCACATCCTGCCGTAACGACTAGTGGGATGCGGATTCCAATTCTGACTGGGACTCCAGAGACGACAGGTGTCACCGGAGAGTCATCCCATGACTCAGACGTACGAACGAGACAGGCTCTGCCT
This sequence comes from Pleurotus djamor, assembly GCA_029747585.1. Lineage (NCBI taxonomy): Eukaryota > Fungi > Basidiomycota > Agaricomycetes > Agaricales > Pleurotaceae > Pleurotus > Pleurotus djamor. The sequence continues at coordinate 24,870 of JAPEVF010000467.1, forward strand.
TCGCACAGTAACTCGGACACTCCAACTCCTGCCGTTGTTTCAGACCCGGGTGATGGGACTCCTCGTTCAAATACGGCGACGAAAGAGTTGGGGATATATAAACGGATAGTTATCGTCATCTCGTTGGCAGGACTACTTATTGTATAATCGCCTGACTTCACAAACAAACCGGACTTGATAGAGTACTCTACTACTTCTTGGTGAAAGCATAACGAAAGATAACATCTGCACGGCGCACTCACAATATTACAGCCGAAAGCAAGGACCAGCCTAGACTGCAAGCGTGAGAGTTCATCGTAATTGCGGATTGATATTGTCTTGTGCCATCCTCCGCTGGAGTAGATAGATAAATATCCTTGAGACAAGGATGGAGTTGAGGGTTCGTTGTAACCTAAGCCATATTTCATGATTCGTGGGTCACGACGGCGTGAAGCAAAGCACGGCTTACAGAATGGTTGGCAAGATACCACCCCACTGAAATGAGGTACTTGGATCTGACGTTCGACAAGAAGTGCCACTGGAGCGACCTACTCGTTTATCGGTGGAAAAGTAGAGATTGGCTGTGGCGGTCGCTATGCGCCGATGAGACAATGGTAAATAACAAGGACAGCTGACCGACCAACGATTGCAATGTAGTATAGAACGCCTATTGGTATAGAAATTAAAATCTTTATGGATTTCGTAAGTACAGGAGCCTTACCGTCTCGCGCGAAGATATCCGCAATACTCAAAGGATATAGAAATGAATGACGAGGCAATTCCCTCTTGTGTTTCGCGGATTCATCGAAACGTATTGGAGGTACTGGGGAGCCATGGGCACGAGAATATGCCCTGCATCGATTTGAGGCGATCATCGTCAAGATGAAAAGTACTACGGAGAGTCGCGGGTGTCAGTATGTAGCACAACCTGTCAACGATTACCAGTATGATTGACCAGCCCTAGGATGGGTATTAATGGGGGTAAGGGGTTGCCCTTCATGGGATAGCACCCACGGAGGCCAATGAATGCCAAAGAGATTACTGACACAATGGGCGAAGTCGAGGAAAGGTCAGACTGCTAGAACAAGGAGCGAAATCAATCACGCACCCTCATATTCGCTTTGTCCCAATCCAATGGCGCACAAGACAGACGTGCCAGCGACCATCAGGGCGAAGACAATAGTGATGAATCGTGTTTGTCCCCACAAAATCCATATACGTAGAATCATAATCACTGTGCGATCCAGACGACAGGCTTGTTATATCAATAGAGGGCATGGAAGGGCATCTGCGCCGGACGTAGCGCAAGGCACGTTCTGAGATGAATATACCGATGAAAAACAGTGCTGCGGTATCCAGCGCACTCTATCAGTTAGACATAAAGCGGCTATTATGTGGTCCTGAGCAAACCTTCAATGGCCCGATCGGCGTGATGACATTGCGCATCGGAGAGTTTGGTTTGGACTTGATCTGAGGTCTTCGGTGACTTGATGGGTGCACAAAAGGAACGAAGACGACTCACTATAAAAGCTCAGGGGGACATCAACAAATGCCAAGTACCGGTTCATGAAAAAGAGAACCCTTCCAAGAGGCTTCTGTGGTTTCGACCAGACGAGGTCTACCTCATCCGAGATTGTGAGGAAGTAATCGTAGAAAACAGGCGTCGCAAAGCTCGGTTAGTACTCCACATGCGTTCGATGGGCGTTGGAAGCAGTTGATATGATCAAGAAATGATGGTACGTACAAGGAGGGCGAGCGCCGTGGCTAGGTAGGCTGATGCTAGGATGAGGCAATGGATATTTCCCTGAAAGCAAGGCCGAAGAAAGACTTCTGGTCAAGCGAATCGATGCCCTTGTAAACGAGGATGACGGTTAGAGCTTCTCTAATGATTGGAAGATCTCTGAATCCAAGCCAGCAGGAGTGTTGTACCGTGATAGGACACCCGGAGATGTGAGAGGCGAGGGTTGAGAAATAAGACATGAAATAGTCGAAGTTCCGAATCGCGGGGAATAGTGCGGTAAACGGGTGGATTGATGAATTGGTCACGTATGTGGAAGGCTCAAGCCCAAAAGTCGACCTTGTGGAATCGCCCGGCCAGATACGGCCACCGAAGTGCCGGGCTACTGTTTCCTATGTGAGTTCAGCTAAGCGAGATGAATATGGCGTACGCAAGTATCGTTCCGAATGGTTGATCCTCGCAAAGAATGGGAATAACCATGTACACGGTGCCAGAGATAGTCACGGGTAAATCGGCGACGTTTGTGAAGAGTTTAGTGTCAGGGACCCAGGGTTTGGTTCATGTCGCCTTCATAAGATAGGGGACATGCATACACGTAGTTGAAGTAGACGTCTCGTAGGGGACAAGTTGAAAAAGACATGATGTGGAGGGTCCATGGCCGTTTGAACAAAGGAGTCGAGGAAGCAAGGGAAAACTAGTTGGAACTATATTTAGTACGCGTAGCCTCAGTTTTTCCTACAGAAATATGCAATGATCCGCCTACCAGTACAATTAAGTAAGTTTTCACAAACCAGAAACGTATGGATCGTTGGTGGATCGTGCAAGAATCGCGAGGTAGGTGGTAAAAACTGAGTCGCGGTGCCGTGTTCCATAAGTAATCTGGGAAAACTTGTACACGCCCAACAGGCGCCTGTTCGAACTGATAAGCCTTGGATAAGCCAACGTGCAAATTGTGTGCAACGGCGGTGATTACTGAGAATTGATGTGTACAAAGGACAGCATAACAGTAGTTTGGTATTGGAAACAATTGAGAGCAGCCCAAGGGTCAAAAGGAGGCAACGGTTGAGGTGATTAGCGAAGGGAGGGCACGCAGTCTCGGCGCATGAACAAAGTACACTCAAGTCAGCATGATACTTAGATAAAAGATCTACTCATACTCTGATGCGCACGTTCATCTAAATCGAGGATCAATGTTTTCACAGGACATCCTCCGTTGACGAAGGTAGATGAATATCCTCGAAACGAGGATAGAATTGAGAGTTCTCTGTAAGCTAGCCCAGAAAATCAGGAAGTTATATGAGTACCAAGGATCGTAGCCCCCGCCGACTTTTTACGGCGATACAGTGAAGGAGATAAGACTCACAGCATTGTTGGCAAGACGCCATCCCACTAAAACGACGAAAGACATGCAAGTCAACATAATGTGGCGAAGTAGCGCAAATGTAGCACACCGTTTTGTTCACGGAAAAGTAAATGCTTGCCACAGCAGCGGCTACTCATATGTAAATTGGCGAAACTTCCCATCCTGAATCAGAAAGACTGACCAACAATGGTTATATAATATAGTGCGCCTGTGAGTGTAACGTTTAGCATCACGGCAAAGTCCAAGCCTCAAGGGGACATCACCAATCAGTCTCACCGTCTCGCGCAAACATATCCACAATGCTTGATGGGTAGAAGAACGAAATTATATGTGATTGAGATGTGCTTCTCAGAAATTTATCAGGTCCGGATTCGGGTATCAGGTCATCATTGATGTGGAAGTAGGAGTGCCGCCCGCGGTGTGAAGCTATCATCGTTAAGATGAAGAGAACTATTAAAACGGTGATCATGAGTGGAACTCGAGAAGCTTAGTGTGCGACGTAGTCACCTGTCTCATCGACGAGACCAAGAATGGGGATTGAAGGAGACAAAGGGCTACCTCGTGTTGGATAGCATCCACGACGACCGATGAACGCAAGGGAAATTACTAACGCAAGTAGGGGTTGCATCAGCATCAAAAAGAGCGGGACAAGTTCACGCACATTGATAGTCACTCTGCGCCATCTCTACGGCGCAGAAGATGGCAGTGATCATCACCATCAAGATGAGGATGATAGTGATAATGCGGGTCTGGCCCCACAGGATCCAGACGCGCAGTATCATGATCACTATGTGAGCAAGGGAATGGATATTTACATTAACAAATCGGATCGCAAAGAGCCACGTCGACGCACACTCCGATACGAGGATACCAACAAAGAACATGCCTGTGGAACCAGTATTCAGCTCGTTCCGAGAAGGCAAAGCAGGCAGGAAGCGAACCTCCTGCAACCGAGTCAATGCGTTGACATTGCGCATCGGGGAGCCCAGCGGCAACTTGATCTAAGAAGGAGTTGGAAAAGTGGGGGAAGGAAAGGAAAAGGAGAGATCGCTCACTGTAGAAGCTCAGTGGGACATCGATGAACGCGAGGTAACGGTTCATGAAGAAAAGAAGCCGTCCGAGAGGTTTCTGCGGTTTGTGCCACACAAGCTTGATTTCATCTGAGACCGTGAGGAGATAGTCATAGAACTGAGATTAGGATTTGAAATTGGCACGTTTACGAGGAGACGAAATGAGGATACTTACAAAGAGCGTGAAAGCCACAGCTAGGAGTTTCATGTCATCCAGTTTACTTGGTCGGATGAGCATGGGTACACGCACCGTGGATGAACTAAGAGGTGGGTAGCATATGCGATGAGGAACAGGCGACAGTTGATAGGCTGGGAAGGGACTCACGGCTCCGACTTGCACCTTCTCCAATACATGAAGCTGGATATCCATCAAGGATTATGACGGGGGAATGAAATTTGGACGAGTGGTGACTGTCTGGCGATGATTATGTTTTTGTACGGTACTGTAATCAGTGAATTTGAAGGGGCCGGTGTGCCCATTTGGCAAAGGAACCATGCTGAATCATGTGTGGGCTCCTTGATGAATATAATATCCGAGGTGGGTACTTGTTGGTTGATGATGAGATGACCAGGAAGCTCTTGCCTTGACCGAATCACTGCTTGGACCGACTGCGAAAAGAGAGGAAATATTAGACTGAATTGATGCAAGACAAGTGATGATCACTCTACATAGAAACTAAGGATCAAACAAGCAAGGGGAATAGAAGTACAGTGTCATGATGGTGCCAGTGAGTAGTGATGAGAAGACATGTAGAGAGAAGGTGAGAACGTTTGATCTACTTTCGACGACCTGGGGATATAACGTAAGAAACAATGAAAGCAACACGTCTGAAGCAATAACGACTTACGCTTTGACAAATTGTCGTCAGGAGGTTCCATTTCGTCGACGTTCCGTTTGCTACTCTTCTTTGAAGGTGCCTTGTCCTTCGGTTTCTTCGGCATCTTGTGTTTACTGCCCGCAGCCTGACTGAAGACTTGTCCATTTTGTAGAGGTTGCGCGCAGTCAGCCTGATATGTGTAGGTCTTGACCTTGACATAGCGTGATAGCTGTGTGTTGAATTTGACATCTGTATCCTTCCATTTCTCGAGGTATATCAAGATGAGACGCTGGATGGCTTCATGAAGGTGGAGTCGCTCGGGAGCGGGACTCAATAGAGCGTATTCAGGGCGGACCTGCTTTATCAAGTCCGATATGAAGGGCGCGGGCGCGACAAAAGAGAGCTTCTCGTGTAAAATCTTGTTCCATTCCTGTCGCTGGAATACGCCAAGTCGGGAGTCATTCATCTTGCAGATCTCGTGGTGGGCGAAGCAAGCCTCCCACAGCTCCTTGAATTTCTCTCCGTTTATATCGTCGTCAGGTCCACTCACATCCGCAGGAAGCGCCCTCAAGAGAGTGACGATGATGCACCAGAATATAGATTCGGCATCATGACGGGGGAGATGCTGGAAATCAACCTCGAGGTCTGATAGGCTGGAGCTGGATTCGTAGCGGTCGCACAATTCTTGGTCGATGACACCGCCGTGGGAGGTGCCTGGGGCATCGTTGGATTTGCGTAGAGGATCGTGAGTATTTCGATAAGCAGTCTCATAGCGCTGCCTTAGATCCGATGATAGTGTCGGCATCCGTGAAAAAAGACGGTCCTCGTCAAGGATCCGGCCCTTGGCGACCGAACGAGCGATATACTTTGGAGTACCCTGTTAGAAGAAGTCAGAGCCAGAGCATCGTATCGGTCAATAGAGCAAGAACTGACAGTTCGCTCATGAAGGGACTCATCCGAAGATTTTACCGTTCTACCAAGCTTGCATGCATTGTCCAGGTCGATGATCAAGGCATGAGGCGGGGCATTCGCGTCGCTGAAAGATACGAGGCTATAAGTTATAGAAAGGATAGCCCGAAAATTGCTGTCTTACCCAGAGAGTACTTCATCAATGAACCGGGGTCGATTTTGGCCTTGAACCGGCAGTTGGACATAATCGCGAGCTTGCTTGGGATTGATGAGAATATTGGACAAGCTTATGTCGCGATGTAAAATTCCACTTTCAACGGCACAGCGATGAGCTGGGGACGGGGAGCAAGAAGCTCAATGTTAGAAATCCGAACGGGGAATCAATGGGTGGTAACTCACCTTCGGTAACGTCATACACGACCTTACAAAAGCTGTGGAGGCCGTCCACCATAGTCAGAGGGTCGCCGCTGGTGGCCAGCACTATACGTGTTTTCGTTCGCGACTGCTCATCGGAACCAACGGTGATGATTTTGTTCTGGGACTTGACATGAAGGTACTCGACACAATCAGCGAACCCTAAGGCGAAACCAGCTCTATGAAGCGCCTCGTAGAGCTCGCCCTCCGTGAACGTCAAGTTGCTGTGGCAGTATTGGTCCTTGATGATAAATGGTTTCACGTCGGCGGTGATCGCAATCCAAGACATGCGATGCCACGGGTTTCCGACCATCTTCACAGTGCAGCATTTGTACACTGTCATGTTGGTGACGACATCCCATTTGGGTGGTCCATCAAGGGCGAGTCCGCCGGAGAGGGTGATGGTGTCATCGTAGTAAAGGTGACGGTCCTTCGGAACGTACAGCGTGTACGCGTATTCAAGGAGGGGCATAACGTCGGACCAATCGAACTCGTCCGAGGACTCAAGCCCTGATGGGGCCGACCAGTGAAGGGTGTAGCCTGCAGCCGATAGAGCGATACCAAGAATACCTACGCGGTTGGGAAGGGCTTGATTGGCAAGGCCGAGGTAATCGGCACATTGACCCGCTCCTTTTGCCTTCTCAGGTCGTCTCTTCAGCTCGGCAGCGTTCGTAATGTGGTGCCATGCGATGGCTATGTTCTTGCATTTGAGTTCCTTGTAAAGAGCTTTTGGCAACGACACGAAGTCAGGACCAGAATCGAAGTGGCCGTTGGGATGGTGCCGAAGGGAAACATTGTGGACATCAAAGAAGCAAAGTTCCTCTGTATCGGCAGGGCATAGCTCTGGGGCAGCGTATCAGTGTGACGACAAGTCAGAGTTGAAGAACCGGCGTACTCCAGTCGGCGGTATAGATCTTGTCCATCATCTTGACAGGTAAAGAGTACGACGTCTCCGCCATCTTTGGGATGGCCTTGATAACCTTCAGGATCCCTGAGTTCGTCGCCAGCTTTTCAAGACCCTTGCAAGAGTTGAGTCGAGACTCTCGGAAATTTCTGCTCGATAAAAGACCTCCAGCTCGCGGATCCATGCTGCTTTTGCAGATGACAGGATGTGGGTGGACTGGATTGGGTCTGTGGTTAGACTGATGCTTTGTGGAGACGCGACTTGCGGTGGTTGTGTCAAGAAGTGCCGAGTGCCAAGGAAAACCCCAATTTGAATTCTGATCGACAATCAGGTGATCGCTCGCTCTCAGGAGCGCCTCCTGAGTGAGCCATGTTTTTTTTTTTGCGGCCTTGATCACAGCCTTGATTGCACACCGCAATTCTTCTCAAATTCGAGGATACACGTTTATAGATCCTTAAATTCGTAGTGTAAGAAGGAGAGACGGGGCTCGACGCACTCGTCGAAGATCGCCGGGCCACCAACCTCTTACTTCAAAAAGCAGCCCCGAGCGTACAAGTCCACTTTTTCACTGTTAATTATCGACCGCCATGACGACATTATCTACCAATTCCTAACCCTTCACTTCCATTCACTGCTGACGGTCTGGGATCCAGACGACCCCGTTTTCATCTCCCGGTTCGGACCCGATTCGAAGATGAACTGAGTTCTTTAGCACAAGGCACAACATACATAAGGTGTAGAAGGGCTTACGCTTCCATCCGACTCTTTACGGACAAACTTGTACTGAAAGGTTGTGTTCGCAGGGAGATTCACAGTGGTAAGCCAGACGGGATAGGTCGATGAGGAGAGGGCGATCTAGATGAGATGGATGTGAATATAATAGCTGAGCATTGATCAATCAAGCCACTGACTGCTGCCGCCGGTACCCATGTCCCTAACTGCGAGATTGAACCTGCGAGGAAGATATTCTAATAGAGTAGGATCCTTTTCAGTCACTATTACATGTGCACAAGAAGATATACTCACTTCTCCCAAGGCAGTTATCGCGTTCTCTTCGAAAGTAACCGCCACGGAACCACACCCGTCATTATTGTCAGTTCCCGAACCTTCGGCACCGGTATGTATGGCAAAAGCACTTCGAGCAGGAACGGTCACGCTGAATGAACCGTCCGACACGGTGACGCTGGAAGAAACGATCTCAATTTTATGCCCATACCCTTATGAATGACACTTACGACGAGCCAGAGCATTTTTTCGAANTTAGCTTTGCCGCTGATGACGTCACAGTACGATCCATCAGGCATCGACGTTGTGAAGATCACGCTCCATGCTGTATCGGCGTTGTTGATCGCAACGAATCCTGCGTCACCTGAAAAATAAAGGAAATTGTCTTTCAAAAACAATATTGAACAAAGCCCTTGCACAAGCATACCTCGACCGAAGGCTATCTGCTGGCTCTGGGGAGAGACCCAGTTCGTGATAGGCGCAGAGCCAACTGTATTCCTGAATCCAACCATTCCGGAGAAAGCGATCCACCGGTGTTGACATAGCCAACCATTTGCACCTCCCGTATCAGAGCATGTGCCAACGCCGCCATTTGGTGCGCCGGCATCGATGTCAGTGAAGCCCGAGTAGCTAGACAGGATAGTAGGTGTTCCATATGGGTGTGCCAGGGAGAAGATTGTCGCCGTGACGTATGTGTTCGAAGGAGAGTTGGCGTTGAGGGAGCCGCCGTTACGCTCAGTGTCATGATTAGCAACAAAGACGTTGGCACCATCGCCAGACACCCAACCTAGGGACGTTGGATGAGTTTTCTTATCAAGGATCATCTCAAACATACCTCGATTGTCAAGGTCTTGTAGGCTGAAAATACCGCCACCAAGGAAAGTGTTCCTTAATTCCTCAGTGTATCGAAATCTATGACGTCCGTCAGACGAGTTCGCTGACATTGACACCAAGACCTACTCTTGGACGTCCCCATTATTCACATACTCTGACGGCTGCACAACGTCTCCGCCTCCGAAGATGACTTCTTGAGTGACGTAAAACGGTCCACTGACCCGCGAAAGAATATCGGCCAGGTCAGCCGATGCGATGTCTAGCAGAATTCGATTATCAAGAAGCTCCATGACCATGTGGGGGTGGAAAGCTTCGCTGCATCGAGGCGGAACCCATCAACGCCGAGCGAACGCAAATCGTTAGCATACTCCGCGAGACGACCGCGCACGTAGTCTGTGTCGGTTGCCAAACTGAGCTCTGCGAATTAGTATCGATTGGATCTGGCTAGAGCTGGGACTTAGACTGACTCTGCTAGACCAACCAATTGACAGGTCTGAACTTCAAGTCTGTTTCCGTAGTCAACGATGTTATCGCCCTCTTCTAAGCCACAATGATGGAAATCCTGTATCAAATGAGAACAACTTCCAGTCACGACATGAACGTTGAACGTTTAAACGCCAACCTGCACTTGGTATATACCAGGGTAGTTGTAGTGCGAGAACGACGATTCGCCAACGCCTGTACCAGATTCAATGGCCGCCATATGATTGAATATTGTATCTGTCGGGATCGCTGAGTGAAGAGATCATCACGACACGGGCCATAATTTACGGACCTGCGATGACTTTCACCCCTTCTGCGTGGCATGTGTTGACCATATTAGCAAACTGAGCCCGATTGCCTCGTTTCGAGTTCAAGGTATACGAGACAGGTTGATAGTCTGTCCACCACTGACCGCCTTGAATATGCTCGGCTGGCGGGCTCACTAGACAGTCAAGTACATAGTTAAAGCCTATATCTGAGGTGGCAGAACGGGGGGAAAAGCTTGCCTTGGACAAAGCCGTATCCAGCAGGTCCGATGAAATCAACGCATTCAGTAGCGACACTGTCCCAAGTCCACTCGAACATTTGAATGATCACGGACTTGGTGCCTGTGTGCTCTTGTGCCTCCAAGTTAGACGTAAACGGTGGCGATTTGAACGCGGCCATCGCTGGCGCAAGGTAAAGAAGAGTTGCGGCAGTAAAAAGAAATGATTTCGTAGGCATTGAGGCTGTGGTTGGATTCCTCAGAGGCCTATAGCTTTTATACCTAGACGACCACAGCGTCAGTTCAGTAGGCATCAATTCTTGCATCGGAGCATTGTGAAAGAGTCCGCCATGAAGGCCTCCGAATTCATAGAATAAGATTACCAACTCGGGCGGGTCAGATAGTCGCCCGAGGCGAAGAGGCAGAAGAGTCAAATGAGTCACGCACCTATGCAAGTCATGATCACCTGGAACGAGAATCGACGGTATTTCCTGATCCCAACAAGCGGTTCAGCTGGCTTTGGGGCTACTGAGCACACGGGACCAAACTCGTGAAGCTGTGTTCTTTGCTTCGCATCATTGAGTACGGTTACATTGTCATTGGGAGCGCATGGTCGGAGAAGATCGACGTCGCAGCTGACTCCGTCATGTAGAATAGGCGTGCGCCGGTTTACGTTCAGGTATAAGTTACCACCGTCGTGGGCGATTTGATGCTCGATGCAAGCTTGATGCGGGCTGATGTTGGTTGAAAACTCGAAGCGCCCGAGGAGCGCCGATTATGAATTGATCCGAACCCCTGAGAAGATCCTCCTATAAGTACCTGAAGGTTTCCCTCCTCCAGCCTCTTTGCAAACCTGATGCAATCAAGCACTACGCACTGTCATAGAGCGCTTTTAGCGCGAGCCCCAGTTTCCTAGTGCTGTACATAGCTCTCTCGAGTCGTTCAGGGTTTTATTTCCGACGATGAGTACACTGGTAAGTAGCAATTTTCGCCGTGAATGCGGAAAATTCATTGGTCCAACTTCGCCGCCATGTCTAGGCACAGCTTTGAGTTTTCCAGGTACAAGTAGAAGACTGAAAGCGGCCCTTTCGATGCTTCTGTCTCAGTGCAGTGTGTTGAAGCAATTGATACCGAGGCATATAGAGTAAGTACCCACAGCAGAGACCAGCATGTATGTACGTACACCCGTGCAGTGGATGACAAAACCAC
>JAPEVF010000468.1:5687-36053 GCA_029747585.1 Pleurotus djamor
ANNNNCCTGGTCCTCAGTCACTGGTGTTGATCGCGCAATGATCACAGCGAGATCCCGTCGCAGCTCACCAGCAAAGGTTATTCCACCCCTTTTTGCTGCAATGAAACGAACCAAGGCCACAAACGAGTCGGTAAAACACAACGCGAAAGTTGRCTCCGTTTCATGTGYTCGACATTCAGCGGTCATTGATCGGTAGTGACAGGYTTGACACAAACAAGTTACGCAGTACTATGTACATAGCTGAGCTAAACTTGGCGCGTYAATGGGTTTCTACTGCCCTATTTTGATTCTGAGCTTCTCGACGCTGTTTYCGCCACGCGATGATTTCCCGCAKCGCAGCAGCAATCAGCGGTATAACGGCGCTGGCRAAGAGCGGACTATACACGGCGTATTTRTGCTCTGCGGGGAAGTACAGAAGAGCCAGCATGTCGGGGTTGAAAAATGCGCGCGAAGCAAGTACGAAGGCTTTTGTTGACTGAACCACGGTTTCATGCGAATCCAAGGATAGGGATGAAGCGTAGACCTAAGAMAGGTGGGTGAACATCSAGYAACAAATTGTGGRAGARAGCTCTTACCCTTTCTAAAGCCTTTAGYGCGTCGTTGATATCATCTTTGACATTGGCACCRACGGGCATGCCCTCGATCTGATCGACCAGGGTGACGATACTACGGAGGGTATCTTGGCTGTTAACCGTGTTTTCGAGTGTGCGRGTKCGAAGAAGKGCGTCAAGTTGCCATTGGGTAATTYGGTTATCGACYGGTGGGGGTATAGATGAAGGCAGAGGAGGGACACCAAGCAGGGTCAAYAACTGCCTCGYGAACACCGGGWACACATTCTCRACTTGTGATTCACTCGGCGAGGGGTTATGGATGACGATTCCACCCCATTGAGGTAAAAGAAAAGACCGAGACTGCGACACGTTGCCGTCGGCATCCAGTATGTGTAATGGTTGCGCCGGAACGAAGACGATAAAGTGAAGAACAGGGTCATTCGAAGCGCTTGAGGCTACAAAGTTCAAAGTCAGAACGTGGTGATCAAGGTGTTGGGTTGTAGAGACGYACATARCGTCCATTCCGCGGAATTGACGAAGACAGACAAATCTTCAGGTCGAAGYCCGAGATGTCCATTTTCTAGTGGTTGTGGCTTAAACGCGAGGGGTGCATGGTATTGAACTTGACTTTCTACGGTAAAATTATGAAGTAAAGATAGCTGGTCGAAGAAGGGTGACATGAAGCCTGGAACGAAGAAATTCGTCAGGCACCCTTGGAGTGAAGATGAAGCTTGTGGACTCACGTTTAACCGCTTCTGAAGCATGCCAGGTCGGAATGAACGTCCCTGACGTACTGTCCTCATTCAAGAGGGTAAAAGACAGCCTGTATCGAGGCGAGTAGGGAACAACTAGGTGTCCCCGCTGTGCCGGTGCAAGGAGTTCAGAGAGAGCCTTGGCCAGACCTTGTATTTGAGTTCAGACAAGCAAGGAAATGGACCTGGGTAAGCAGAGGCGCACCCTTTTCATCCTTCAAGTTGTACTCGAGTTCCCTACCCCGTATTGAAGGTATGGGTCCGTTTTTGACCGCATAATGACTGAAGCCTTGGATTTGGCGATCATGAACAGAGTTCGGTCATCATATTCGTTTCGCAATGCTCACCAGCACTGCTGCCTCCCTCGCTAAACGAAGCATGAATTCCCCTCTGCAGCAAATTTATCTCATCTTGCAGACCATTCGATAGGCTTGCATGTGACCGAGGAATGCTGACATGAACTGGTAATTCGAGCTGCTTCTCTGCCTGGGTTGTGACGCGGGTCGTGGGCAATGCTAGTCGCTCGATGCTCGTCGTCCTCCACCACAGCGGCAAAGCAAGAATTATGACGGCCCAGTACGAAGCGATGATGGCCCGACGAACATTTTCTGACTGAAAGGACAAAGTGGAAGGATCGCGCATGGGTTGCTTGGCACAGGCCCTGGCCCAGCTCTGGGAAAGAAGCCCCTGTCCGASNGCTTAGGTAAATTTGGTCTCCGCCTGAACGGCCAACGCTGCCTCCATCTTTTCTGGACTTTGTCACTCAATCCACTGTCCCCAYCGTTCAGGTTGCCTCTCCTCCTCCTCTCCTCCTCCATCTTCATTACTTCTTGCTCCCAGGACTTGCTACAYCCACAGGCCCTGGTCCTATAATACTGCGCTTTCGCTATACCCCCAGGATAATTTACAGGCTCAAGTGTAATGTCTGGTTACGATGCACCTCCCAGATTTCCCCTCGGTAACAAGGAACCGAGAATGCCYCATGGCCATGTCATTTACGATGTCAGCTCAAATCAACCTTTTGACCGCGATATTCTGACGGAACGGTTTCAGAGATACTCCAACTTTCGCGCGAGGTCGCCTTCACCGGACTCATTTTCGCGACGCATGCTACCTGTCTACCCTCGAGACGGACCTTCCTCTTCTCGACTCCCAGCATATCATCGCGACGAATTCCAACCTTCAAATAATTATAGGCAAAATCAGTATCGCTCCGACTGGGATTACTACCATGCACCCGATCACTATGAGCCGCCTCCCGAAGCGTTTGTCCGAGACCGTGCAGCCTCGTGGTCATCTTCAGTCAAGCCAGTGGCTAGAGTGGATAGAAGGAGTAGCATCGGRACCAGTACATCTCAATACGCTCCTCCTAGGCGCGATGCCGACATGCTAGCTTCCCGCATGGCTCCTGCTCGAATGTTCGAACCATCGGACTCATGGAAGCAAAATCACGACGAGTAAGTACAAATATAGCTGCAGCTTGCTTTTTCGGCTCTCATCTACTTCCATAGTCATCGATTTATACCGCGACAATCGTTTAGTGGAGATAAATATCGACCCACCATGGATAGGGACTCCTTCTCCCACGGGCGCGCTGACCTCTACAGGCCTCGTTATGATGACTCTAGGTACTCCCGAGACTCGGATCAACACCAGCGCAGGAACTCTGGAAGCCGATACACTGAATCTCCACGTCGCAGTCGGTCACGCTCCATCTCCTCAATGTCTCGTTCCATTGTCTCTCCAACTCGGTCGCACGCATTAGCTTCTAGGTCACCGTCCCCTTTTCGTCGACGTGATTCTTCTAGGCATTCTTCTCGGCGTCGGTCAAGATCCAGTTCTTCATCTGCTTTCACTGTGGCCTCATCGCGACCATCTGAGCCTCCAGCCAACGAAGCACCTCCGAGTAACCCCCCTACGACCGATGAAAATGGCCTTTCTMACGATGCGAAGGYTGAACTCGCGAAAAAAGACTTGYCTGGTGACCTGGCGATGGACTCGATACCCCTCACTGCTTCCCCTGTTCTATCCCCTGTCAAGTGTGACACAGCCCCTGATCAAGAAAGGGGATATGTCACGCCGGGCYCCGATATCAGGGTTTCTACAAWCGAGCATCTTGCCAAGGAGAATTCGGGTCAGAGCCTCCCGCCTTCAGAGGAAGCARCAACACTTCCTGCGACCACCGCGACAGACGTATCTTCCGTTGAATTTCCGRGTCTACCCTCCCCGCCTCTTAAAGAGACTTCTCCACCAGCAACCACTCCYGCTGGTAAGCTTGATGTACATGATGCTGCGGTTTCGCGCCCCGAGCCTCCAGAGAAAGATCAAGCTCCYCCATCACCTATGGGTATGTGCTATGTGCTTGGCTTGACCTTCGATGTGCATAGCTAACGGCTAACTATTGTGGCAGACATAGATGTTACACCTGACGARACAGAGATCGTTCTCAAGGTTGAGGCCACCCCCTCAGAACCACCTATCTCCGATCCAACTACTGCAGCTGATCGACCGGCCCGGAGCCCCAAGCCGACTGATGTACCCATCCCMTCCGCCAGACCCTCGACACCCTCGAAGGTTGTGACAAACTCGTCACTGTCGCGTCCAGAAAGTAACATAAATCGCTCTCCATCTCCTCCTCCGGTCGCCGATGGTCTCCCCACCGCTGCAGACATCCCTACCTTGACGAAAAATGACACGTTGCGAGATGCCCTCCGCCATGCCGTCATGACTCGCCTGGTCAACGATAGACAGACACGTGAAGAAGTTATCGCACCCATTATAAACGGAAACCACGTACGGGCGTGGCCTGCRCTACCTGAGAGGGAGGTTTCCACTTCAGAAGAACTTGTGGCTGAGATGCAGTCAGGCACTGCCTTGAAGAGTAGGCTCGACATCTTCGCCATGTGTAAGCCCTCTCTGGTCAAACGCTTTGAGGATCGGCAAGCCACGTTATTGGAAAAGGTCGAGCGTCTTCGAAGCGAGTATATCGAGCTTCACGAGAAGTGGGTCGTTCACTGCGCCGCCCTGGACGAGCAAAACAAACCAAGTGAAACTGAAACYGTTCAACCTACCGGAAGAACCACCCGGCGCACGGCTAATTTGGGTGACGCGGTGCGGTCTGATTTGGAGATGGAACAGATCATTGCCAGTCTTGGGAACGACGATGCCACTGATCCGAACCACCTATCTCAGAAAAATCTGGCTGTTATCCCGGAGATGATATCTGTAACGCAGGCCAAGGTCGACTACCTCTTTGACGACACGAACCATCTGGTCACTGATCCTCACGAATATTACGCATGCCGAACTGGAATGGACGATTGGACTCCTGAAGAGAAAAACATTTTCTGCGAGAAGTTCGCCTTGAACCCGAAGCAATTTGGTATCATCGCAGAAGCCCTTCCCAACAAGACGCAGTCACAATGCGTTTCGTACTATTATCTGCATAAGAAGAAGCAAATTGACTTCCGCAAGGTGATAATGCAGTATATTGGCAGCAAACGTCGGAGAAAGAGGACGGACAAGCAGAAAGGAAACGCGTTGTTGACTGATATCCGCCGGCACGATGCCGAAGTGAACAGGGATGGTTCCCCAGCGTCGGCACCCACGGGACGAGGGCATCGACGCAAACCAGCCGCTGGAACGCCTCAGCCTTCGGAGCCCTCTTCAGTTGGTGCTCGGAGGCAGCCGCGGAGATCAGCTGTTCAGCAGCTGGAGGCCACGCCTGTATCCACACCTACTCCTGAGCCAGAGACTCGAACGCGACGACGACGAACTAATAATAACCCATTAGCAACGTCTTCGTCCGTAGATGATCTTGCGCCCGCGCCGTCCGTTCCTGTTACCGCAACTCCTACCCCCATACCAAGCCCAGCGCCATCCCCCGTCCCATCACCTACTCAATCACCCGGCCCAACTCCGAGTACCGCTCTCGAGGATGAGGTTACGGTAAGTCGCGGCGTCATCGATCTCAACCTATATCTGCTTTATACTGAAACACCGACATAGGATCTTGACTTGCAACGGCCGGCAAAGAAAGCTAAGCGGAGCCGCAAGGTTGTCAAGTCGGCAGCGATTGTGTCAGACGATGTAATTATGGATGATGCTCACGCCTCTACGGGGACGCCCGTCGCTCGATCCCAAAGTGCGACCCCTTATGTTCAATTGCCAACCCTGTCCGAGGAGCAACAAAGTAACAATTAACCCCTCCTTCATCAGGTTACAGCTCGCTGATTTTTTTTTTACTTTGCAGAGGTGGTACTGGGCCTTCTCGCTGATTACATGAACCCGGCTAAGGTATGGACTTTTTTCTTCCTTGTTGAGTTGCATGTTAAATCAATGTCTTCTCTCTCATTAGAATTTCCATGTTCGTGTTCGGTTTTTCGGAAATCTGATAGAAATTAACTATTGCTTTGTAGACGATGATGCATCCCCCACAATCTTTCACCCCCGATATGTATGGGAGACCACCTTACCCCGGGCATCCTGTTCCCCCTGGCTCCGTGCGCTACGCTGAGATGCCGATGCCTCGCTCAAATCGTCCCTCAGAACCTGTGTGGCCTGGTGCCGGTGTCATGTCTCCTGTAATGTCCCCTGCACCAGGTGCCCCGCCGATGCACTTCGTCAATGTCAACGAGCCGTACTCTACGCCGTCGAGTAGAACCAGTTTTCATGCGAATCCTTGGGTGCCCTTCCAATCTGGATCGGCTCCTCCTGGTATGACCCCGCCGCTCCCTACACCTCCGCCGTCGCTGGGTGCACACTATCCACCTATCCCTTTTACGCCAATTATGCCACCTGGAAGCCGTGGTATGATGCCTGTACACGGTGCCCCAGGTCCACCACTTGTTGATCCAAGAGGACCGAACATGGGGTCACCTCTTCCCCATCTACGGCATGAGCCGCCGCCGTCTATGCCACCATTTACTCCAACGTTGCCGATTACCACCCCTGGTCCGTCGACATCGCTTGAGAGAACCGAGAGTCGGATTTATCGTGCCTCTGGCCAATTTGTGCCTGTAAATATGGCCACCCCTCCCCTCCCTCCTCAGAATACACCTCTACCTCGGGGTCGAAACCCTTACCCGATCGTCCCGCCCCCCTACAATACCTCATACAATGTCCCCCGGTGAGCTGTTTACAGCACGGCGAACTCGCGCAGGGAGCGATGTCGTCCATCCTCCTGGTAATCACATCTACTTATTTCGTACGCATGGTCGGATAGCACTGCGGCGTTAGTTGTATATTTTCATGATAATTGAATGGAATTATAGTATGTACATATGTTGAAGATGATGGGAAAATGTGAGTGAAAGCTAACGACGCCCTTCCACCATGATGATATGGTAACCGAAATTTGTTTTGACAAGTTGAGAGGTGATAGGTTTGTCGACAGTTGAAGGTGTGAGGGCGAATGCCGCATCCTGGAACGCCCCAACCATGCTCCCTCGAACCATCCAACCAAGACTTCCGCCAGCTTGAAAACAGTGATCTGTAAGATGTATTCCATTGTTATATCGTATCATGGGTACGTACCCTTGGCTTTATCCTCGGAGTACTCTTGGGCGACCTTATTGAACGATTGTCCTTCCTGGATGTAGATTTGGGATCAGAAGACGATCGTCGGTTTCAAAAGTGGATGGAAGAGAGACCTGGATCTTTTGTAGGGCTTCAGTAGCCTTCGAATGCTTCTCGCAGAGAATATGGCGAACGTTGACAGCAGTCGCGGCTTTCAACCCTCCTTTGCCCTGGCGCAAGCCAATCCCGAATCGGTGATGAGACGAAGCGCAGATACACTCAAGCCGACCTTTGACTTCTCTTCGGAATCACCCGTTCCCTTTGCTTTCTTGTCCGAAGCTTTCTTGTCTCCCTTCTCAGCTGCGCCCTTCTTGGCCATGATCGTTGTTGGTTGAAGTTGCACGAGTTTGGCGCCAAACTTGGACGAAGTCCTTCCTCATCAATAACCGAGTTACGGTATATATTGTCGTCGACATAGCCAAGTTGGATTAGAGGCAAAAGTACACTGGCTAACCTCAAGTTATCTGCCTTGGGATAGTTTGGGTGGATATAGGTCTCCTTCATTATTTTTTAGTGGTGATGGACTAAAAGGTCGCGCCAACCAATCAGAGGCGCCGGATTTCCTGCGATTAGATAATCTGTGACCAAATTTTGACCAAGTTCGAGCAAGTCGTCCGTCATCATTTCCTCCCTACCATCATGGCCGACAAAATTACCCGTATCGCCATCGTCGACTCTAATCGCTGTAAACCAAAACGATGCGCCCAAGAATGCAAAAAGGTGCGTTTGAACGCGGTGCAGTAGGATATCTTGGTGATTGTGTATCCTAGTCGTGTCCAGTGGTGAAGATGGGTTCGTCCCCATCGTACCGATTTCATGAAGTAAGACTGACTTTGATGTGTACAGGGAAACTCTGTATAGAGGTCAAATCATCGGATAAGATTGCGTTCATATCCGAGTTCCTTTGCATCGGTTGTGGTATATGTGTAAAGAAGTGA
This sequence comes from Pleurotus djamor, assembly GCA_029747585.1. Taxonomy (NCBI): domain Eukaryota; kingdom Fungi; phylum Basidiomycota; class Agaricomycetes; order Agaricales; family Pleurotaceae; genus Pleurotus; species Pleurotus djamor. The sequence goes on from JAPEVF010000468.1 coordinate 13,506, forward strand.
GTCCACAAGATCCGTTGACGGGTTCGTTCTGACGCAGCCGTTAGGTGCCCTTTCGAAGCCATTGCCATTATCAACCTACCAACCAATCTCGAATCAGAAGTAACACATCGCTACACCGCAAATGCCTTCAAACTTCATCGACTGCCAACACCGAGGCCGGGGCAAGTCCTCGGTCTTGTGGGCACCAACGGTATCGGAAAGAGTACGGCACTGAAGATCCTCGCAGGAAAGGTTAAACCAAATCTTGGTCGTTATGACGTTCGTCTCTTCAGTGCCTACTCCATGGATATGGTTTGATATGATTACAGGATCCTCCAGATTGGCAAGAAATTCTCAAATATTTCCGTGGCTCTGAACTCCAAAATTACTTTACCAAAGTTCTTGAAGACAACCTGAAAGCTCTGATAAAGCCCCAATACGTCGATCATATACCCAAAGCCATCAAAGGGTCCCTCACCGTCTCACAAATGCTCGATTCGAAACTGGAACTTGATAACAAGCAACTAATGTGCGACGAACTGGAGCTGAACAAGGTCCTCGATAGAGAAGTCGGCCAATTGTCTGGTGGAGAGTTGCAGCGGTTTGCTATCGCCATGTCGTGTATACAGAGGGCTGATGTGTATGTTCTCTCGAATTTTCCTTCCCGGAGCATGTTAATCTCACTTCTCATAGGTACATGTTCGACGAGCCTTCCAGTTACCTCGATATCAGGCAGCGTCTGAAAGCGGCCGAGGTTATTCGAAGTCTACTCAATCCTGATTGCTACGTCGTCGCAGTGGAGCACGATCTTTCAGTTTTGGATTACTTGTCTGACTTCATCTGTTGTCTGTACGGGAAACCCTCGATGTATGGCGTAGTGACTATGCCTTCGTCGGTGCGCGAAGGTACGTAACTCAGCGGCCCTTTATCTAACTGAATAATGACCCCCGTCAGGTATCAACATCTTCTTGGACGGATTTATACCCACTGAAAACTTGCGGTTCCGCGAGGAATCCCTGTCCTTCAAGATGGTTGAAACCGCCGAAGAAGTCATTGTAGACAAGACGCGCCATTATTCCTACCCAGCCATGACCAAAACACTGGGGAACTTCAAGCTCACGGTTGAACCTGGTAGCTTCACCGATTCCGAGATCATCGTCATGTTGGGCGAGAACGGTACTGGAAAGACAACCTTCGTTCGCCTTCTCGCTGGTGACAAGCCCGATGTGGAAGCGGACACGTTGTCCATGGCCGTCTCATTGAAACCTCAGACTATATCACCCAAATTCCCTGGTACTGTGCGGATGCTGCTCTTGAAGCAGATAAAGCAGGCATTCATGCATGCTCAATTCCAAACGGACGTACTCAAGCCGATGAACCTCGAGAATATTATGGATCAAGAGGTGAAGACGTTGTCTGGTGGAGAATTGCAAAGAGTTGCCATTGTGCTTGCGTTAGGTACGCTGTCCGTGCCTGTCTCCTTTTCCCTTTGCTGACTCGAAGCTACTTAGGCAAGCCCAATGTCTCGGTTTACTTGCTCGATGAACCTAGTTCGTAAGTCCGTTCCAAAACAGTTCAAACACCTAGAAACTCATAGTTATCACAGTTTCTTGGATTCAGAGCAACGTATCATTGCAAGCAAGGTCATCAAGCGGTAAGAACTCGAAATGCAGACCAGCTTACTGCTTGGAACGAAGATCTCATCTCCTTGTTAGGTTTATTCTTCACGCCAAGAAGACCGCCTTCGTAATCGAGCACGATTTCATCATGGCCACCTACCTTGCTGACCGTGTCATCGTCTTCGAAGGACAACCTGCCATCGCTGCGACGGCTACTCCGTCAGTATTTTCCTTGAACTTACTCCCGATTCATCATTGAATGGTATTCCATTTAGACCGCAAACCCTATTGTCGGGAATGAACCGATTCCTAGCCTCTTTGGAGATCACGTTCCGACGTGATCCGACCAACTTCAGACCGCGTGTCAACAAACTTAATAGTGTCAAGGATAGAGAGCAGAAGGCGGGCGGAAACTACTTCTTCCTCGAAGACTAGTGGGACCATAGTAATAGTGAGTTGGATACACATCAATGATGTAGCGATAGATGCGAGCCATGAGCTCTTCGTAGGGGGTGTCATGTTGAGTCACTCCCCCATGTAACCCAGAATATACGATAATACTGGTCATGCCAGATCGTGTCACACGAAGAGGACGGGCTCACGCAGGATTGGTATGCGATGCTCTATAGAAAGGGGTCGCATCTTGTGGTTCCACGATCACTCAGTCACAGTAGCACTGATGTTCGACGACTACAAGCACGAAGATTTCATTGTTTCCACGCCTTTGGAGGCTTCGACAAAGTCACACCAAAGGGCACTAGTAGCGCTGCGGTATGGATCTTCGCCTTCAGCTTTGTCGGTGGGTGTTGAACGACTCCATTGGTCCTGCAGCGCTTTCACCTTTTATCATACCCAGTCGGGAGAAATTCATTACTGACCTGGATGCTTCTCGAATTAAACATGGACACGACAATAGGAAACTGACCACTAAATAGTTGACAGACTGGCCCTCCCAAAGATGATGATGAAGGAGAGATGCCGAGGATCCATCCACCCCATGAACGACTCCCATCCAGAATTTGACTGCTACATGGGACACTTAACCGTCACATACTCTATAACGGTGGTTAAGTACAAATCCTTGCATGGTCCCAGCGTATCGACAGCCGAGATGGCCTAGGGGTGTTGCACATTGGCGGTTACTCGTGGAAAGTTAACGCGATCACTAATCGATACAGCAAAGCTATTAATGCGTACACTAGTGCTTGTGCACAAGGACTCCCAATAGGCTCCCTCCGCTGGTATTTATGCACTGTTGCCCATAACTCGAATGATTTCATCATCTGGGGGAACACAGGCGTAGATTTGATTCGATCGTATGACGTCATTGATCTCGATCATGATCGGGAAGATCTAGATGCCTTGAGTGGTCGAATTGCGAGAGCACTTCAATTCAATTCAAAGATGGGAAACAGAGCGAGGCTCCATCATAGACTCCGGTTTCGCCCCATCGTAAGAGATCAGCCCATCCATAAATCTATTCCATCGTTCATCCGAGATAATTGGCGCTTTGGCGGCTTCTTCGACATCTAGCACCTTCAATAACTCATCAAGTTGGGAAACTAGTCGAGCAACAGACTCGTGCTCCAGCCTCCTTTGTGCGGAAAGAGAGATACCACCACTTTCAGCATACCAAGCCGCATCTTGCTGGAAGCAATTCGACAGGAATGTGTTGATGATGTCGTTGTTTAGCTGGTCCTTGCAGGCGGCCTCATATGCAATGCGGAATCCGATGGCTTCGAGCAGCGGTTGGCACCTGGGTAAGACCAGCCTCTCAGATTCTTCAGCTCGATGGTGTGAAGCGCTAAACAAAATGCCTCGAAGATCTTGTATCAAAGCATCTTCATGGCGAGCAAGAACAGAGTCAGGCTGATCTGCGGGCGGCAGTTCAATCCGCCCTAGTAGAATCTCGACGGCGAAGCCTACGACACTTGTTAAGGGCGGAATTAAAACAATGGCATAGGTATGGATAGACGCACGGATAGACACAACCAACATATCACCTTCCGCAATTGATAGACCCCGACCATTGTTCTGAGCGAAGAAGTAAATTAGTGACCACTGGCAACGGAACGCGTAAGCTTACGAGCATGGAAGTGAGCCTATTGAAGTCAAAAAGACCTTGGGCACCACACCGTTCGCTCAAGGCAATCACGGTATCCTGAGCTCGGGGCAAGATCGTAGCCTTGGCTATGGCAGCAATACAGTGACGCAATGCTGGTGTGCTGTCAGGGCTTGAAAAGGTGGCGATACAAGACCTCAGGAACGACTCAAAAACGAGGGCCTGAGATATGGCTGTGATGATCGGGATTTGCTGCGTTGAGAATGATATAATCGACCGAGGGAGGCGGGTGAGGGCATCTGTAACGCGTCTTCGTTTGCTGTATTGGGCGACGATTCCAGCTGAGACTTTGAGACCAGGGACACATATGGCGGCCATAGAAAGGGTTCCGACTATTACACGGTCGATTGAAGCGAAGAAAGTTGATCGAAGGTCCTTTGGCTTGTCCAACGTGCCGAGGAGAGCGTAATGGGGCAGCCGGACATTGGAAAATGATGTGATACAGTGTTCAACGTAATGACCTCCACCCCTCGGCGGCAAAACCCTGAGGAACGAGTTCAGGTTGAGCACCCAACGGAGGGAAAAGGCCAACTTGAGTAGGTCAAACTTACTTGGAGGCGATCCCAGGCGACATTCTCTGACCATTATTCAATGATACTAAGAATGGTTGGACACCATAGTCCTCCCCGCCGACAATGAGACGAGCCATGACCACAGCGACACAGGGAAAGCCCGAAGGAGAAGTAGGCGGCATGAACCTATGAGGCACTGTGATAAGGATGGATGGGATAGGGAAGGATGGTCAACATACTTGGCTGCTCGAGCACAGGGTGTGTGTAAGACGAAACAACCATCATGCTGCAACGTGGCTTCCGTCTCGATGTTCATGGCATCGAGTCCATGTCCAATTTCTGTCAGACAGAACTGGCCGCTGGGAGGATAACAATCAGAGTGCGAGGTGAAGGATAAAGTGGTCATGTTCTTACGTGATTTCGAAAGAAAGCAGGCGTTCAAGGGTTCTTGAAATTTCTTTGTGACGAGTAGTATGTTTCGCCAAAGTCCCGCAGCAAAGGTTATAATGGATTGATAGTAGCGTTGTCGTTGCGCCGTCTACAGTTGTTATAGGATCGGAGAAGAGATCCCAGTATTTTTGCGACGGCAAAAGAACATCATCGGACGAGAGGTCTATGAAGGGGACAGCGCCGTGGTGAAGGTGGGGTAAGTTAGGATGAAAGCCAAGAAGGTGTGCAATAGACGACTGACCATAAAGCTGGGCGACTTTTTGCGCTCGTTTGTATGACAGGCGAACTTGTTCTGACGGGGGTAGACAGGTTGAGTCAAGTTGAAAGAGCGAAGTTTCGAGGAGTCGTTTGGATTTAGGATGCATTGATCCAATTCGATGTACTGGCGGTTGAAACTTGGGTATGCCATTTATACATCTGCCTGCCCCTTCCTTCGGAAACCCGGCAGACATATCAATTTCATCTGTCTTGGTGAGAGGGAACCTGGCTAAAGTAGTTAGACATCAACATGTCATCTCAGGGAAGCAGAATGGTTGGATCTACATTCACCAAAGACGCATAGTCCCACTTATATAAGAGGCCAATTTTACAACTTCACGGTTGCTCATGAATAATCCAAGGACTGCCCTGTAAGCACACCATCATAAAACGGCGAAGCCCGTTCTATTTTGGCAACTGGATAGCAGGGACTGGAGGCTGAAGCGCTGAACTTTGAACGTTGAAGTTCGGTTCGGTATTACTAGCCTTGGGTTTAGTTTTAGGGACAGAGAAGCTTGGAAACATCGATTCGGAGGTTGTTGTATTTAGTCGGCATCCAAACGTTCGTGGCTTGACATCGTTCTGGAATTAGTGGCAGGCATCCACAACGAGGTAAGGCTAATAAAGAAGCCTGTGTTTGACATCGAGTAACCAAATTCAACGAGGGGAGACGTTCAATGATCATGTCATCAAGCCAAGCAGGTGGCAGAAAGCGATTTCGAGGATGGTTGACTCAGGTCCATATGCATTTTGATTAGCAGGAGCCTAAGGATGGAGGCAAAGATAATAGTCCGAGCAATTTCGGTGAGTTGCGGGGCGAGCACTCGACATCAGTTCTAACATTCGATCTGCATCTAGTGGAGATGTGGCCTTCGAAGGCGTAAGAATTAATGTATTCATGTTCGAGTCCAAGTACAGGCTAGGAAGCTGTGCGTCCCGAAATTTAATCTTCATAATCTATCTTCAGTGTTCCCACTTGCTTTCGCAGCGGCTCGGCTTCTCGTATTGGCAAGCCATGCTGACGACAAATAATGCGGAGTGTTTCAATCCCAGCCGATATGGACTGTCGACCCTTGAGGTACTTTACAACTTCTTTGAACATTTTCCCTTTGTTAGAAAGCATGTACGTCTCTGTATCATAGAGCAGGATATTCTTGAGGGATGGCAGCGAAAACGCGGGGAGACCACCTGATAGTGGGGTGTTGGCGTCCGCTGGCTTGGGGGTATCGGATAGGAGGACACGCAAATCGTCAAAATCTTGAGCGTAAATCTCTTCTACGGAGGTCAAAGAACGCAGGAAGTCCTTCAGATCTTTCCGCGCGCCACCACCTGCATCCGTTTTGTATTGTTGACCGAGGGAAAGAGTAAGGATTGGAGGAGGGAGGTTTGAGAAAAGTGAGAAGAGGGCGGAACTTGTCGAGAAGTCCGGATGGCTATCAATGGATACTTTGTATGGGGCGTCCCCTTCTGTATCCTGACTTGGCCAGATGTTCATAGTGCTGGTAGACATCGGGAGCTTGGCGGCTACGTCTACCCGAGCATGAGGTGAACGGGGATTTGGGATTTTGCTATAGAAAGCCTCAAGTACTGGTACCAACATGGCCGTACTGGTCACCGTTGCGATGGAAAGGAGGATCGATCGAATGGAGGGAAGAGATAGGTTTGCAAGCATTCCCAGAGGAGCCGGTCTCGTGACGCCTAGTAGAAGAGTGTGCAGACGAGGCAGCTCAACGAAAATCTGGCTGAAGTCGTCAGACGCCCCATCGATGACCGAGTCCAGCTCCAAAAGCTCGAGATGAGAAAGGTTCTTGAGCGCAAGGAGCACCTCACGAGGGGAGATATTTGAAGGGTCTGACGCTACGCGGTGACACATCTTGAGTGTCCGCAGCTGGGACAGAAAAGAGGAGGCGAGATCGAGTGAGCAGTCCGTTATAGAGATGTAACGAAGCGGAGGGATATCCCCGGGACCAGATGGTCGAAACGAAACCTTGCGAGGCAGCATGCCTTGACTGTGCCAGACGGTCAATGTCAGTTCTTTGAGGATGGGCGCATTTAAAAAGACAAGCATAACCACACAAGATGAATGACAACTCCACAGCTCCAGCCTCCAGAGCCGAGCGGCATGTTCTCCCAGGAGGTACTCGACCGTCTTCTCATTGTGAGTCCCTGCAGCATAGGTTGCGAGATATAGCGGGAGACCTTTAGAACGCTCAACGCAGAGTTTCGCGAAAGCCTTATTCGTATAGGTATAGACCAAAGTCCATGATCGTGGCGAATCGATTGCAATCTTTCGCCAGAGATGACAGACCTGAGTCACCGACAGCCAGTAGCGATGTGGCTTCTTTGGAGTGCCCCCAGGCAATACCCCAGGAATAGCAAAGACCATCTCCTCGAATATTTTGGAGAGTATTTCTGGCGGTAGTCTTGAAACGAGGGTGTGTCGCGCATTGCGGTAGCGCTGCAATACCCGTATGTCTTCTCGAAGGGATTTTATCTGTTGCTTCACTTCTTTGAGGGTTGGTGAGCCTTTCAGGAATTCTTCAGGAGAGATCATGGTGGAGGCATGTAATGTGGGGGTGGTTCAAAGAAAGCTGACACTAATTGAGCTTGAAATCTGTGCGTGACTATCTCGCCAGGGGTTTCCAGTGCCCACCCATGACGACCACGAGACAGAGTGGTCAAGCTTGGTCAAGGTAATTTATGGTGCTACATTCTTGTTGAGGTAGTATTTACTGGAAAATGACTGATGGAGGTCGCAGACAAGCCAGGGCAAAGTCAAGATCAAGAGGGGCCTCCTCCTCGAGCCATCTTCTTATCATGGCCTCGCTTCCGGTTGTGGTTGGCATGGCTAGCCTTATGCTTGTCCTTCCACGCACGGTCTCCGGACTCTCCTCCCCCACCACCTCTTCCACCTCTTCCTCCTCTCCCGCCTCTACCTCTCCCACCTCTCCCACCTCCTCTATGGCCTCCTTGATCACCACCAGAGCCAGAGGCCTGACCTTGAGAAGGCCCCGGAACGACAGGTTCCGCTCTGTTCCCGGAGAATTCGTGTTTCATGAGAATTCTATCTTTCTTAGGCTGAAAAGAACGGGGGAATCATTGTAACCAACCGCCGTTAAGATAGGGAGGACGGGAACTTACATTTCGTTCCAACATAATTCTCCAGCCCTCAATTTGATTGTCGTCCCAACCTAGAAATGCATTGGCTCATCATTTGGTTCATTTGTACCTGGAAGGATGGAGCTCACCCGTTTGCGCCTTGAGGTTAGCTCTCTCCTTGCTTCTCCTCGTGGCTGAATCCCTCTCAAACAGCTTCGGGTCCTTGATATACGCCAACTCTAAGATAGTTTCAGGATTTGTGGGCCGAGTAGAAGGCGCCCCCGCGCCTTCTTCACCGCCGTCATCGTCGTCTGTATCTGATTCCGCTTCCCCATCCATGCCCACACGAACCGTATCGAGATCTTCCAACTCCTCTTCATACGCGAGAGTCATGCCTTTATTTGGCAGCGAATCATCTTCCTCCTCTTCATCTTCTAATGCAAGTGCCTCGACGCGCCGAAGGATATCAGCCTTCATCTGATCGTCCATAGCACTACGGTCATTCAAGACATCGGTTTCTCTGTAGGAAGCGGCAGGGTTGAGGACAACAAAGAAAACTCAAGAGGACAGAGAGAAAAAAAACATACGCTTGTTTACCCTTTCTCAGTAGATTCATGTCAAGTTCTTCATCATCGAAGACGTTCGCGCGTGTACCAATATCAATGGCTGGGGGATTTGGAATGGGCGGTACATCGGAAGACTCCATTATTTCTTCTTCTGAAGGTGCGGATCCACTCAAAAGCGCGTCGATAGTACGTTCAACGTCTCCAGAGTACGGACCAAGAAGGAGAGCTTGAATATACGTTTCGGAAAGGTGTGGCAACATGTCTTGTATTTGAGAGACCTTTGATATTAGGATTGGATCTGGAGGGGCTTGAGGAGGGGCTTTGCCTTTCCCTTTGTTGACGTTGGCTGGCTGCGGCTGCGGCTGAGGTGTAGCGATACGTGACTGTTGAAGATGAGTGATGCCTGACGACCTGAGGAGTAACTTCAGGGCACCTGCATCACGATGACCTTCCACCGTCTTCAACGAAGACTCCAAGATATCCAAGCGGGCATCCCTCTCTTGTGCACGACGAAGAGCAGCTCCAAGAGTTCGAGACAAGTCGTAATTGCCATTATAATCGTCAAGTAATGAATTGCTGAGAAAAGGAACTGGCGACGAAGAGGTGGCGGAGGTTGGGGGTGGTGTCAATTCAAGTAATGAAAAGATAATGTTGAAAACGCAATCTGATTCGATGGCGAGGGACATTCCTTTCGCGTTGGTGATGTCGTCGATGAACACGACCATGATGCGATGGAACACATCCAGCAAGTCAACCTTCGTTTCGAGCCATAGGCGTTCCCAGTCATCCAAATCTCGAGGTTGAGCACTCGTCTGGTTTAGTTGGGAACTGATGCTTTGAACACCTCCATACGTTCGAGCGACATCGGATAGACCGCGATCATAGGTGCGAGCAAGAGCCAACACAAAAGTCTTGTTATGCCCGAAGCAGCGAATAACTTCAGTCGGGGAAGCGTATATAATAGACTTGATGATATACGCTACTTTCCTAACATCGTAAATTCCTTGCGATGCGTTTCCATCTTGGGCAGAAGGACCGGTTGCGTCTGGGACGAGAAGTTGAGTCAACGCCGGTACCAACTCCTGGTCAACATTGGCCATGATCGACGGGGACATCTTTACTGCACTAGAGAAAATCATCTTCATCCTCGAGCTATATTTCTTCGAATAAACCACCAAAAGGTCGACCAGCGTTTGCAGACCTAAGCCCGGACCAGAACCAGAGCCAGAAACCGCACCAGAAACCATCTTTTCCGCCAACAACAGCACACTTCCATGGATGGTCTTCTCATCCAAAGACAGACTCTTCTTTGAACTCGTAGATGGGGTATCCCATATCAGGGACTGGAGCTCTTGAGATGCTGCATCCGATGCGTACGTCTCGATGAAACGATGGATTGATGGTGCATCCCTCTTATTTGGTGGCAAGCCTAGGACATGGGTGAGAGTAGTCGCAATGGATTTATTTAGGCCCGCGAGCGCCGATGGGGACAATGTCTGCCTGGCTCGAAGCGATGGGTACAAAGGAAGGGGAGGGATGGTGACGGTCATGCTTAGGCTGATTGGCACGGGCGTCTCGGCGATTGGACACCTCGTCCAACTCAATTTGCAGGAACGGATATAAAAATACAGTAACGGACTAATTTTACAATTTGGAAGAAGACTGGAGTCTCAATCAAAGTGACGGACCTCCACTCTATCAACGTACTTTAGGAAAGGTTCCCCATCCTCTCCAGAGAAGTTATAGTCATTTAGATGGCACTTGACGGTGAATGTTTCTATTCCCGCAGAGATGAGCTTGCGAGCCTCGAGGTAACGTTCAAGATCCTTGAGGGGTTGGCTGCCTCTATGGGACATGTACTTAGAATTGTCCTCGACCATGATCCGCTTGAGATGGGGTAAGGGAAACGTTGGGGGCGCGCCTTGACCATCTCCATCCTGCACCGTGGGCGTACTGGACAAGATGGTGGCCATATCCTGGAAGTTGTGGGTATGTAGTTCCTCGATACTCGGGAGGGAAAGGAAGAACTGCCGAAGAGCAGCGTTTTCATCTCTGGCCGAAAGGCGTCTTGAGGATTTGGTAAACAGACCGAGGACGGGAATGATGTGATCCGGGAGGTGGGTGAAAAGGGCGAGACTGACTGAATAATCTGCGTGCTCTGAGATCGTTATCTGGAACGGGGGTTCCTCTTCCTCCTCTTCCTCACCCAGCCAAATGCTCAAGGAGCTATCAAACTTGGAAGACTTGACATTTATATCAACTTGAGCACGAGGTGATGTGGATTGTGGAAGCATCCCGTGAAAAGTCGCAAGGACGGGCGATAGCGCCTCTGTGTTGGTCACGACCTCAATCGACAGGAGGAGCGATCGCATGGAGGGAAGGGAAAGGTGGCTGAGTATCCCGAGAGTGATTGGATCGTTGACGGTAAGCTCTAGAGTGTGCAAATCAGGCATGTCCACAATAATATCTCCTAGATCGTTGGCTGATCCGACGATAACACCACTCAATTCCAGGTGCTTTAAGTGCTTGAGGCGGCCTAGGATAGTGAGTATCTCCCGGGGAGATTTATTGGGCCCGGACGAAGTGGTATAGTCCAATTTGAGCGTTCGGAGTTGGTGAATGAACGGCGAGTCAAGATCGAGGAGTGTATTTCGTACAGAAAGGTACCGAAGGGGAGGGACTTCCAGAACGGGCGGTTGGAATGACACTGTCGACATTGGGTGTCGGGTGTCATCGACTGTCAATGACATCTCTTTCAAGATGGGTGTGTTTAGATTGGAGAGGTCATCCACCAATCGTGGGTGACAATGCCAGAGCTCAAGCCTCCAGATGCGAGTTGAATTGGCGAGAAGGTATTTGACCGTGGCGTCATTGTGTCTGTCTATGCTTGAGCCCGAGTGGGTAGAAACATACAAGGGCAGTGATCCCGAGCGCTCAACGAAGAGTCGCGTGAGTTCCTTGCGCATGTTAGTGTACACGATGGACCACATGCGTTGGTTGGCGATAGCGATATCGCGCCAAAGCTTGCAAACATGGGTGATGGAAAACCAGAGATGATGTGGCTTCAGTATCTTTCGCAGATACTCTTGTGGCGGAGAAAACTCCGAGATGGCCAGTGTCGTGAATATGTTGGCCAACGTCTCCATAGGCAACCTCGAGACAATCGTGTGGTGATTGTTGCGATAGTACCGAAGTTTGCGTATTTCCTCTTGGAGGGACTGGATTCTTTGATCCACTTCGTCGATTGTTGGAGACGCGTCCAGGAAGTCGGAAAGGGAAGTCATACTGTGAGTGCTTACCCAATGGTGACCGAGTGGCGACTGGGTTGGGAGAGGAAGATGCTTAACTCTGGCGCTTGTTAGGTACAAGAATAACTGGGTTCAATCTAGATGCCATCGATACGATTGTATCTGCTCAAGGAGATACCCAATACAACTTTATCGGAGAGCAAAAAATCACAGCGGCTTTGCGGACCTCAGAATTGATGATGAGGAGGAGAGACGGTGTCTTTGGTACTAGCACTTTCTGCTTCTGCGGTAGTTCAGCGCAGGAGGGCCTTAGGAAAAGGGCAAACTCACCAATTGCGCGAGGAGGGTAGCCAAATATTCGGGGTACTCTGTCTATATATGGGGCCATAGTGTCGGTTGTCGAGTGAATCGGGGTGGCGAAAGTCAGATATCCATTGAACAAGAATAAGCTTGCGGCGAGGAGGAATGAAACACAATGCATGTGTAGCTCTGACTGCTGGAGGTGCATTTGAGTCACAACAACACTTGTCCATGGGGTACGGACCTGGGGGTATGATAGGCCGTAGAAGGCAGAAGGACAGTGGGCAGACCGCATCCGAAAGTGAGCAAGGCATGCTATATATGACGTTTTATGCCTAGTCCGGTCCAGAAGTGCGACGCAAGCGAGCAGAATTCGAGTGAGACGGCACGGATTTTAGCAGGCTCGCTAGAAGTCTATTCGGATCCTTGTAGGAGTGGGAAATCGCGTCCGGGAAGCATTAGGCAAGCCTATGGAGAAGGATAGTGACGAATGAGTACTCTGTTTCTATGACAAGGAAGGGGAACCAACATTTGCGCGAATTTCAAGGGATCGTAGGCCTGCAACCAGCCTACGAGGAAATCTTTTCCGACGCTTGGGGTGACGATTTGCTAAGGGCAGGGTGGGTAATTTGATCAAGCGCGTTTGCCAGCCTGAGTTTAGGACACCACAAGGTTCTTGATTTGCAGGCGAAAGTGGTGGAACACTGGGGGAGAGCGAGCGCTATTATCGGCGCCCGGCGCTTGAAGATTCAGCGCTCCTCCCTTTTGCCTCCCTTCCGCCATGTTCAGCTCTTACTCGTCCGATTCAGGCCCCACGCACTCTGGAAGTTTGTGCACCAACTATGCTGTCGATAAAAGCACATGTAGGAACTAATAGGCACCTGAATTGCCTCCGTTTTCTATGTGGGACTGTGATCTACAGAACCAATACAGAACTCGCCCTGAGCTGCCCGCCTCGCACTCTTCCATGCTGCTTCGCTCGTCTCGCTACGTAGCGACACCATTTCCTGGAGGAAAACCTTGAGCCAACCTGCAGCCCGCTTCGTGTACTTGACGCGACCACGTGAGACTTGGACTGATGAGGCGCGTCGCGACGCGTCTTGTGGCGGTGCCAGTAAACCCCAGGTTCGTTGATCGACTGGCCATGGTTGGTTCTTGTTTTCCCGCCTCAAAGTCTATAAATGCGACTGTATCCTCGCTTTTCTTTCCCCATCCACATCTTCAACACATCTTTAACATCAATTCCAAGTAAGTCATCTTCCTCTCTTCCCTCCTAGCATTCAAGTCAGCGGTCAACTCAAAGGCCGCGTATCAAACACGGTGCGCGGTTCCCTCTCTTCCCCCTATGCTGATATTTCGTTTTCAGACTAACAAATAGACATGTTCGTCGATCTGGAACCCGCGGTTCTGTCCGTTCTCCTTGTCCACACAGGCCTATCAGTAGACTTCATCCCTTGAGCTTCGGTGGCTGGGATGGTTGGAATCGCTGGTATAAGCCGATGGGCAAGGAGAACTGCTGGGGACGTAGGTGTTATCAGGAGGCCTACGTATGTCTGAAACGGAGGGGCCAGTCTTGGAAGGTATATTAAGGGCAGCCCTTGCAACTGGTGCACCCATACCGTAGATTCTGGTTCAGCCGCGTTCAATTCTTTCTTCCCGCTATTATTCCATTGCTACTTACTTGCCTTGGTGCGTGTCTATCTCCTTAACCACCTGCGCTGATTTTTCGTTTCCAGATCAACACAAGACGTGTTCGTCGATCTGGAACCCGCGGTTCTGTCGATTCCCCTTGTCCACGCAGGCCTATCAGTAGACTTCCATCCCTTGAGCTTCAGCGGCTGGGATGGTCGGAATCGCTGGTATAAGCCAATGGGCAACGAGAATCGTAGGGGATGTCGACGTCACCAGGAGGCTACATATGTCTGCCACGGAGGGGCCAGTCTTGGAAGGTATAATAACGGAAGCCCTTGCAATTGGTGCACCGATACCGTAGATTCTGGTCCAGCCGTGTTCTCTTTATCTTCTTCTCTTACCCCTTGATCTGTCTGTCGCATATTTTGTATAATAACATTTGGATCCTTTCCCACTTCACTGACGGCAGTAATATCCCACGTCGCGTGATTCTCAGCCAAGAGTCAGTTCTCATTTGTGTCATGGAGGCTAGCGAACACAGATCGCGTGGACATCGACAAACTACCCCCTCACACGGCCTGCGAGTAGATCGCACCGTTCAAAGTAATCAACACCCTCCAACCAGGGAGCAGAGTGCTGCACGGGGGATGTCTAGAGGAGCCGCGAAAATGTGAGCCGAGTCCGTGGCAGGGTGTAAGAGGAGTGAACGACGAACCTGATTCATCATCGACAGGTTGGGGGTCTGGGTTGGGGGAGGCAACAGCGCCGATAATGACCATGGCGACGACGAAGATGTTGGCGATGTGCATGTACATGTTGATCCCTATTGAGTAGATGAGATAACAATCACTTATATGGCGATTAAAAGGCAGGAAAGTGGGAAAGCTCGCACTTGAGATGCTCGTGTGACTTGAGAGTGTCCAAACGCTGCTTGAAAACGAAACGAAGCAATTTCTTTTGCTTTTATACAGCTGAGCGACTGAGTCTTTCGGTTGCATATTCGTTTCATGCCGATGCGTTGAAAGATATCATGGGTGGTAGGTGCGATGAAGCGTTCGCTAGCCACTAGCGCCGTTCGGGGCGTTGAAAGTACTTAGCACTGTAGCAGCTTAAGATGTTCGGAGGTGCGAATAGCGCTCCTAGGTGCAACGAGCACGCGTACATNAAAAATGTTCGGGTCCGACCAGTCTAGCCACTGCCGGGTGGTGGACCGAGTCATTTGGAACGGTTGGCATGCTGTGTGGGCAAAGTCTATTGGTGACGCCTCTCCAGTGTTGGCAGTCCAGTGGTGGCGTCCTCCCTCTCAGACGCAATAAAGCAAGAGAGGGGATGAGAATGATGCTCTCGTTTACTTGAAGAGGGTAACGAATAACCTATAATCAACCATAAGAGAGGCAGAAACGACCAATAAGGAGGGAATAATACCTGTCGATGTGGTGACCGCATGGAATTTACGACAACTGCGTGATCGAACAACACAGATGGCATAAACGCCCTGAGGATGCCGTTATGAAGCGTTTGCATTCTATTTTTCAGGGACCGTCTGAGGATACGATGGCCTAAGTGCATTCGTAAAGCGCGGGGAGTGTGTGGTAACGAGGCCTTGTTTCGTTCAGAACAATTGTACAATTTTTGAATCTCAACTGGGGGAGGCAGCACAGATCGTCATAAGAGGGAGGCGACTCGGTATACGAATACTATTTTCTTGACCTTGCATTACGGACATCAACGTGACGCATACTGTAAGAAGAATAAGAATATGCCAAAAGATGCAGTGGCAGAAAGGAACTCACCGTGAACGTCGCCGACATGTGGCAAAACTCGGTACATAGGGAAAAAATTAGGCTGGAAACCAACCTCTATGACGAGAGGATGATAGTCGATCCTCGGNAAAAAATGAACTATTAGAAACAGCATCGCCACCGCTCGCTCCAGGCAAGTATTAGGATCTTAAGTCCGTCAGCCCCTCGGCCTCGCCACGAATGCCCATCCTTATCATATCACGGCTGACTGTTCCTCTGCCTGGTTCCGAAATACCACCGACTCGCAGACTGATCAAGGGGAACCAAGCAACCGCGGGTCTGATTCATAACCAAGAAATGATGCGACAAGGGACTTGGACGCGATTGTAGACCAACTGAGTGAGTGCTTACCACTCTCCAAGATCAATTTGATGAAGGTGTCAAAATTTCAGAGATTCTGTCACCGTCAGACAGCCACAGACTGCCACCGGCAACCGTATTCATTGTCGTTACAAAGGATACAGATTTGTAAAGTCATAAGATTCAAACTAATAGATTCTAGGAGAGCAAATCCTGCCTTCCTCGCTGGCGAACCACGATACATCCTTCAGTTTACTTCCCGCCCAAGTCCACATCGACCCACTCAATCCTTTCGCCCAATTTCGATAAGTATTTCTGAATCGCGGTGGTAGCGGATCCGCCTTCGATTCTCACAGCAACCGCTCGAGATTGCAAGAAGGTCAAGAGCTTGTGATGTTCGTTCCGTTTCGCGCGAGCTTGCCTTTTTCCTCCGCTGAATTTGTATCCATGTAAAGTCAGCTTCTCGAGATTCGGGAACGATGAGTCGTCAGATTCTGCAGCAGGCTTGAGCGTGTCCAAGACGCGAAGACGGCAGTCCACGAGGCTGAGGGATTTGATATCATTGATGTAGGGGATGGAATCACCCCAGTCGTTGACTCGGTCAAACGTCACATGCTCCAACCCGAGCGCAGGAATAAGAGGGTGGAAAAGATCGAAGTTCAACTCATGAATCGTTAAACGAGGGGCAGATGATTGTAAGTTATCGGACAATTCGATCGTTTTGGCGCGGAGACGGGGTACTGCGGAATTGAACTTTGCAGATTTAAAGCCAGTTGCGGAGAGGGATTTCAAGAGGTTGGGGAGGATGGATGATTCCATTGATTCTTCATCAACGAAATTTCGATCCAAAAGCGAGAGGGTAATGGTGGTTGTACTTGGGAAAGTCAAACGGTCAAAGCACCTCAGCGGCTCGAAGGAATTGAGGAGTAGAACGAGGCTTTTGAGATGGGGTAGTTCAACACGGGGAAAATCACGTATAGCAGGGGCTTCAGAGGTGTCAGAGGCGTCGCTAGAAAGATGGTAGAGGAAGGCATCCTTGATGAGAGGAGCCGCTTGGAGGATTCCGAGCACTTGGACTGCGGTCATTGAAATGGGATATGGAAGGGTTATGCGGAGAGACTGGAGGTTTTGAAGACAAGGGAACTCCAACGGCAACGCGATCGAATCAATGAACAGCTCCCGAAGGGCAGGCATTTCGGGCCACAGGAAGTCGGTGGGACTCTCTGGGTGCCTGCCTCCGCGAAACGCGAGAGAGCGAAGATACGGAGCGCAGACACTTGAGCGACGGTCGAGGACATCGCAAATCGTCGCGATATCGAGTGCTCCCATCAAAAGTCGAACCTGGCTGATAGTCCGACGCGACATGACATCCAAGAAGAATTTCTTCCCGGTTTGCCCGTCCTTGGTCGGGGTGAGTGCGACGTTCAAAGTCAACGGTGCTGTCTTCGAACGTTGTAGGAGTGCGTCGGCGAAGTTGTTCGCTCTCTTGTTGAATCCCAAGTCGATATGCGACCACAATGAAGGTGTGGCTAGGCAGATACGTCGCCAGCGACCGCAGACAGCGGTGACATGCAGCCATCTTATTGCAGTCCCATTATGCCAGGCAGATCTATCGTCGTCGCGTCTGCATAGGAAGATCATCAAGAGTATCTCGTCAGGGAGACGCGAGATATAGCTGGAAGAGGAATGGCGAGCGGTCGAATCGCGTTGCCCGATGCCGGGCGCATCAGGAACTTTGTCTAGAGCCGTCAGACACTGATAATGAGCATTTTTAGTAGGCATGAATAAAAAGATAGGATGAAGGGGAGGGATACCATTTTGCGATTCGACGAACGTTGTGGAGTAGAGAGAGAGAGAGAGGAGGACGGCGTCTAAGAGTGTTGGCCAACTTGACTTACCACATTTACTATTAGATTCCGACCACCATTGCCCATCTCGACCCTGACTGTTCCACGTTCCACACTTCACACTCACCCCAGCCAAACTCGACGAAGGACGTCGAATATGAATATATGAATGCTTACAGGCATGTACAAGTTCCCGTCAACCATCCTGCACCATCCGAATTGCAAAATTCGGCTACGTGGACTCACTGTGGTAATACTCTAGAGTGGCACAAGACGAATATTCTATTTCGCCGCCTATACTCTAAAGACAATCCACTTTCCGAGCCCAAGGGCTCCTATTCCAACTTTTCACTACGCACCGTTGATTCTAGGGTGATCAGTATTCCACACAGGGCGGTCAAAGACCATGAGTAACTTGTGGTGCGTCCCCCGAACTCAAGCTTGGAAGTGACACTCATCCCGACGCCAAAGAAGCATGATACCAGAGAAAACGTCCCTTACTAGGTCAGTCTTGCCCATCCATCATTTGGAGTCTATTCACACACAGACGAGCGACGTGAATCTGACAGGACTCGGAAGTGTCCTCTAGTGTAGGTGTGAATCATCGCTCAACCTCTTGCTCATCAACTCGTTATAGAGTAACTCTGACTTATACGAGCCATCGGGTGGGTCAAAAGTTGTTCTATTTCATCTTTTCGTCTCAAGACAGCTCACTCACCCCACCCAATTCCCCTGTCACCGGCTCCAGTACCAATGCCCATCATCCTACCGCAGCGAAACCGCATACGATCCCAGTTTCTCCAGGTGAAACGCCTAATAATAAATACATCTCAGCGTGAGTAACACATCTGTTCCGTTATCAACTTATCAAGTTGTATTGAGAGGACGCACCTTATCAAACGTCTCACTAACAGACTCCCTCCCCATCACGCTCCCCAAATACGCTCGATATTTCGCAAACTTCGGGGACGTCTGTAGTTCCGTATGGGCTTTGACCCCTTCGCCTTGAGGGAATGAACCCATGTCGTGACTGAGGAAAACGTCGATGCGGAGGAACCATGCGGCGGTGATGGCGTCGGCGAGTGTGAACTTGTCTCCCATCAGAAACTTGCCGTTCCCACTCCCACTTCCACTCAACCTAGCCCTAGCTCCTTCCCCCACCACTTCCACTTCCGCGGCTTCCACGTCAGGTAAGAATCTCTGAAACGCTTCAATTTCCCGTACGATCCTCTCCGGCGCTCCCTTCCTCAACATACAATCCAGAAACACGGGTTGAATCGTCGTCATCACGATGTTGATATAAAACCGCGCCCTCCCCCTCTCCATAGCATCACCAGGCAAGAGTTTATCTCCTTCAGAGGCGATGTCGTTGATGAACTCGACCATCGCCATACTCTCTGCGAGTTTATACGATTCAGTAGACGGCTGGTCGGCGGGTGTACGTGGACCGTAGGTGATCGCGGGGACTTTCTCGAGCGGGCTGATGGCTTTGAACCAGGGTGGTTTGGCGTACCAGTCGACTTCGTAACGCGTGTAGGGGATGTTGGATTCACGGAGGGCGATTTCGACGTAATGCCCGAAAGGACTTCCCTATACATCGTTAGGAGATGAGAGGTGAGGGTTGAACGTTGAACGTTGAGGAGAGGAGAGGGGCGCGGAGGGAGGGAAGAGAAAGGAAGGGGGAGAGAAAGGGGAAAGGAGTGGAGTGGAGTGGAAATCAGCGACACTGCTTACTTTGTTGGTGTAGAGCGTAAGCTGGGGCGCGTCCATATTAGAATATTCGTACTCTCTTTCAGGTACCTTGAGGTTTGGCATCTCTGAGTATCTCGTGAACTTGACGATCTTCAGCGCATTTTTGAATGGAACTTGTTTCTCCGATTTCCGGTGGATTCGGGATATACTCGACTCTACTACCAGCAGCAACTCAATTTGGTGACCGTGGAATCGGAGAGAGCGAATGCTCATCCTAAATAAGTGATGAATTTACACACAACGACGCCCAGTCTTAACTCTCCAACATGACCGTTTGAGCCTTTTCCAGGCTTGTTGGTGATGAAAGGAGACGAAAGGAGGTTCTCCTATCGAGAGGCGCCGAAAAGAGCTTTCGACTCAATTTGGGCTCAATTTCCGAAACTTGGTTCATTTCCACATCAACTTGCCGTTCCAAATTCCAACGCTCAACCTGCACCTCCGCATGACGATGGACTCGATTTTACGCAGGATCTGGTACGAAGAAGAAGCNTTTTTTTGCTGGGTTTTCATCGTTCCCGGTGAGAGTCAATGCTCCTTGATTCGGTCTTTTCGATATTCATCTCTACTTTCCCAGTTAAGCTTGCTCTCGCACCTACAAGATTCCCTGTAGTCGACACTTCGAAAGGGTGATCTCGGATGAATCATTCCACGCATGCGGTTTAGAACGTCAAGAGGACCGGTCAGACCCTGTGGGAGGAGCTTTGTGACGGACGAAGACGAGGGATGCTTCCGGATGACGCACCAAGGAGTCAACTAGTCAGGACCGAGGTATGTCCTCCCTTGACGCGACTTCGACGTCCTGTCACACGCAAGCTACTAAGGCTTTACCTAGTGTATATGATGCTCTCCATTCTTTCCACCACCGCACCTCGTTCATCGCATTGGAAACACGGTTCTTCGCGCTGGCTGATGCCCAGACTCGCTGCCTCTCACAGGTCCGGCTCTATCACGCCTGGTCAAACAGATGGTGCCACCCTACGGATGCCTGACCCCGATAGCTCTACGGCTTCACGTAGCAACGCCTCTGTCTTCCTGATCTGTTTGGATTGTTGAGGTCTGATGGATAGAGGAATTGTGGTGGGGGTGGTAACGGTGGTGGTGGTGGTATCGAGGAAGATGAAGATTCAAGCTTACGCCGGAGCATTCCCAAAGGACTTTTCTTCGTTCCTCCACCTATGCCCAACCTCTGCCTTCGATGTCCATGGTCCCACTACCTACGCCAGCCTCCTCAAATTCCCCTGCGTTCCAGCCACCTCTGCCCCGTTCATCGTTGACGCTGAGAGCGAAGGGCCCCGTCTATTGGCTTCACCGTGGTCCCAGATAGATTCGGAAGCTTCGCAGAGAAAGATACTGCACGTGAAGCTTTGAAGACCCAAGCAAGTTTCACTGCTTTTCCCCCAGCGCAGTCATCATTTTCACCAACGCTGGAAATCGGTGGTCGCTCTCAAAGCTCAACACCACCATTACCTTTGTTGCCCGCAAGAACGCTTCCTGCCCCCTTCCATATCCATCGACGAGACCGAGACGTTCACCACCGTCTCCCACATTCATGCCCCAGTCGTCATCGGCTAGTGGCTCCCTTCGTCCTCTCAGCTGTCCCATCACGATAGCGACTTTGGGCTTTGGAGGAACGGTACTGCACCTCACGTCCGCGCAAAAACATGTCACCTGCGCAGTACCCAGTACCGTCGACTCATTTTCACCCAGGATCTGCTACGAACAAGATGCTTTTGGCTGGGTTGTATCGATCCTGTAGGGGGACATTCTCTTCGAGGCGTTCCTTTCGATGCTCATATCTCTTTTGTCGTTTTTCGTATATCAGTTAAACCTCGTCTAGTGAATACAAGCCTCCCAGCCATGGGGAATAGGTCACAATGGGAGATTTCTCCATTCCAGTACCGGCCCTCGAGTCCACGAAGGGGGTTATTTCGCATGGACTCTACCGAGAGTGCGGGTTAGACTTCAAGGGAATTCAATGAGATCTGGTGGGAGGAGCTTTGATGCGGACGAAGATTCCAGTCATGATGCTGTTGAAGGAACTGCGCAAGGACCAAGGTACGTCCCCCCTTGATGCGACTCGAACGTTTTTGACGCGCAAAATTCAGGCTTCAACTAAAATCTTCGACGCTCGCACTTCCTCTGACCACGCCACCTGGTTCATCGCGTCGTCTATTGTCCGGAAACATTGCCTCTCATAGGTCCGGCTCTATCACGCCCGGTCAAACAATTGGTGCCACCTGACGGATCCCTGGCTGTCATAGCTATCCAGGTTCGCGCGGATCGTCTCTGCTTTACTGAGAATTGTGGAAATTCGATGGATGGACGGGTGGTGGTGGTGGTATAAGGGAAGATGAAGAATCAAGACTACCCCGGAAGATCTCAAACGAACTTTTCTTCGTACCTCTACCTTCGCCTTTGACGTTCACGGCCCCACTCCCCGCGTCAGCCGCCTCAAGTTCCCTCGAGTCCCAGCCCCCTCACCCACTTTCATCGTTCGCACTCAGGGCGAAGGGCCCCGTCTATTGGCTTCATTGTGGTTCCAGTCAGACTCGGAAGCTTCGCAGAGAAAGATACCGCACATGAAGCTCTGAAGACCCAACCTCACAAGCGGGAAGCGCGTCCCCTCGCGGCTCCCTCCAAGTTTCACCGCGTTACCCCCAGCGCGGTCGCCCTTTTCCCCAACGACGGAAAGCGGTGGTTGTTCTCGAAGCTTGCATCATCCCCATCGCCTCTGATACCCACAAGAACTCTCTACTCCTTCACTTCCACATTCATCCACGAGACCAAGACACGTACCACCGCCTCCCACATCTTCGCACATTCATGACCTAGTCGCCATCGCCTGTTTGCTCCTGTCGTCTTCTCAACTGTTCCATCACGATGTCAACTTTGAGCATCGGAGCAGCGGTCCCGCACCTGACGTCGGCCCAAAAGCATGATGACATAGCGCGCTGTCTACGTTCAATGTTCTGCTGTGATTGGGTCATGGTCCCTGGGATCTTATCCGTGGTTTTCGAGAACGAGATCATGACAGGCTTCTTCGCAGCTATGCCCACTACCTG
>JAPEVF010000469.1:0-35609 GCA_029747585.1 Pleurotus djamor
GAGCGAATGCCATTCTTGGGACATGGAACCAGATCATATTGATTGCGTGTATGACCGCGCCACCTGAACGCAGCGACGGCTTTGCCAATGTCCTCGAGCGGTGCATAGAGTTCATCTTCTAACCCCTTCCCCGCAGTAGGCGTAGTCATGAACTTGGCGAAACGAAGCTTCTTTCCAGTGCGGTGCATGAGGTGTGATTTGACAGCTTGAGTAACGAATCCGTCGACGACCTTGTCGTCAGGTTTGTCCGGAAGGTAGGCCTCGATAAAGCTCGCCAACGGAACGATGGACACCTCTCCGTCCATCTCGGCAGCAATCTCAGGGCGTACGTGTGCAATTCCAGCAGTACCTGCGTTGCTACGAACAGTGCGAGGGGTCTGTTTTCTATTCATCGGCTTCAAGTCAGCTTACACAGTTAAATTAAGCATACATTACACGACGTACGGCAGCCGTGGTCGATGATGACCATTTGGGGTTTCGGGACTGTAGAGATGTCATGAATAACTCATATGAAGTTATCAGAAGCCAACTTACATGGCGTTAGACGACATTGAAGTTGATGGTGATGATGGTGGAGGACGAAGAGTGGTTGTGGCGCAACACGATCGAGTGTTCTGACCATATTGGGCTATTTGTATGTGTTGTGCCGCTCAGAACTCACGTGTGCGCACCATTGTTCCTCCCCTATTCTGACATTCTACTGATCGTGTGAATCTATCTTCCCACAGTCACCCACAATCAAAGTTTCAGACTCTTCTTTGACTTTCCTCGCTACTTTCCCGGATCTCTGAAACGCGTTTGCGGACTTCGTCCGTAGTGGAACCAGTGGTGTCTCGAACTGCGTTTTGGACTCGCCAGGAGCTGTGATCACCATCATTACCTTCATCGTTGACAACTTGTAACCCTTTTATCGATTCTTCCCTATGTAGTGTGCACACGGAGTCCGCGAAACCCCTCCAGCGGCATCGTAGGTTTCGAAAGCCAGGACGCTCTTCTTTCTGACCATTGGCCAATACCTTCCATCAATGCCAGCAATGGAGTAATCAAACATCGCATTCACTTACTTGAACTCAGAAGAGTCGCAAGGAGAAAATCCTGGCTCAGGCATCCCTCAAACCAGTATCTAACCACCCACACATGATGCCCAAGTGGCCACGACTCGTGAGCATAGCGTCACAGTTCCTCGTGCCGCTTATATATTCGCTCCATGGGCGGAAGCTGCCAGTGACACTCTCATCAGCAATCTTCAAAGTTATATTCTCAATCACTCGTCAATGTCAGACCCACTCATCCAGTCAGTTATCTCTTTGGGCTTTGATCTGTGAGTTTTGCCTTCTGCGATCACGGATATATCCCTTCTGATTTTCGGACGCAGTTGGGCAATGAAAGTAAGGCATCTGCCCACCAAGCGATTATTTCAATCCTTTTAAAGGACCCTCGCGTACCCGGTAGCTGTATTGGGTTTCCGTCTCATCGCTCTGGGTCTACGACTATTTCCTGACATTGGAAATGGAGGTATCATCAAGCCTTTTTCTTGATTGACGAGTTACGTGGGTCTAATCTCTCCCATAGGTGAAATATGCATGGGCAGGGAGAAAGACCCCAGGTCAGTAAGGCGCTTTCCCCACCCTCTATTCCACAGCTCACGAACATCGGGCTAGTATTTTGGCTATTTATCTTGGTATTCACCGTCCTCTTCGCAACTTCATGGTGCCTAATCAGTTTCTAGAACCGATATCTGGCTCCGGTCTTCATTATTACCCACAGTTTAGGTAGGCGCAATCTGGGTCTACGCCCTATGTGTCGGTCCTGGTGTATACTGACAACACTTCGACAGGCGACTTCCTAGCATCCTTCGATAGTAATGTGAGCTGCTCCCAGATAACCCTTCGCCTCGAGCAACTGAGTCCCCGGTCTTCTCCCATTTGACTTGAAATAGGTGTGAGTCTGCGATCAATTGCTAGTTTCCCTGTCGCTTATCAGTAATTCGTACTAAGGTGTTCGCGATACGGGGTGATGCAATATATGGAAACGATGCTACTGACATTTACAGCCGAAGCTTTCTTGGCTTTACGGTAAGGGCCACTTTTTATCCGCATACACGGCCTCAAATCCTCAATATGCCCCAGAGTATACGCAGTACTGCAAGGCTCCAAATCCGTCTTGTTCAGCGCATCCGCCGTTATTCTCTGCCAGTGGGCCATCATTCTCTACGCCGTTGCGCAGCCATCAAAAGCAACTTCCCAAATCGCGGTACTACTCCCTCCTGAACTCACTCTCGAGCTGCCACCGCTGCCAACGATTGACCCTTTTCATGGTGCGTGGAATAATCAATCATAACATGTCAACTTGAGTCTAATATAGTACCATCTGACATCGTTCAGTATGCTTGATTATGTCGACTTTACCAAATGGCGCCTCGCTGGTCGAAGCGTTCCTCTACCTCTCACTCACCTTCGACTCTGTCGCATTTATTTGTATACTTGGAGTGACTATCTCCGCCGCAAGGGATCACTACTTTACGGAGCTTTTTCGAGTCCTCCAGAGAGACGGAGTGATCTACTTCTTCGTCCTGTTCTCCTCCAACTTGACGTGGCTGCTTCTTGCGTTGTACGGACGCGTAAGTTAAGCCTCTAGAATAAGTATTTTCAAATTTCCATGCTAATCTAAGTATACCATTAGCCCGGCCTGAAAGCCTTGCATAACCAGTGAGTCGCCTTGAATCCTTCACCCGGACATGCAGCTTATCCCTTTCAAAAGACCAGCGATGATGTTCGTAGAAAGTCCGATGCATCTAAGAACTGTGTTTCTGATCCACTCGCTCAGAATTTCCTCTATTATGATCAACAGAATTACACTGAACCTCAGAGAAGCCACAACACGGGACAGTGTTCACTGGGGTATTGATACATTTCGACGAATTGACAACATCGTGGATGACGGACTGACACTACTGGGGGAAATTCCCCTTCAATTTGCGTCAAGGTCTTTTGACCAAGAGGATGTGCTCTAGCTCTCCCCTCAGTTTACTAGTTAAACCAAGGACCAAGCCCTTCGACTCATTTTTATTTCTCCTTAAACAGGGGTGGTAAAACAGGGGTCCGGACGTTCAGACGCTCGAGTGTTGCCATACTAAACGTTGACAAACGGACATAGGCGCCAACTTGCCACTATGTTCGTTCACTTCCTTTGACTTTGGCCAGGCTTTTACTTACTTCCTCGACTCACTCGCAACACCAGTCATGCGCGTAGCATTCAAATATACCTACTCTCCAATGTTGCCGCCTCTCAGAATAGCCTCTCAAACTTCTGCACAGCGTCGTGGCTCTCGGTTTGCTCTCGGTCACATGTTGCCATCAAATCGCCATCTTTGTATTCAACAGCCTCAGGGCATGGTTGAACGTCGTCCTCATTCGTAAGCTTAAAGTATCCGCTGTAGATCTTTATCAAGCCCGTATGAATGACTACGGAGTGGGAGACTGCTACGTAGCGCACGTGCAAAACCGGATAGGACAAGCCTCTGCATCCCAGGCGACTTGATATCGCCAATGAAGCGACACCTCTCCGCCATTTTAAGTCTTCCATCACGAGAGAATCTTCTTATGGGCGCACCGAACAGACGTTCAATAAACCAACTCATACATAAATTACTCACGGAAGGAACAGCGATGAACGCGGAACACGGTGGGCGTTGGTCTGAGTGCCTGATTTTTCTACAGCCCGACTACGGCCACACCTTTCTACTGCCCTAGGTCATACCCGACATGGCATTTGGCCCACGTCCTGTGCCATAAAATTAGGTTCGTCTCCCACACCTGATCCTGTCACTGATCTAATCAAAATGCCGTCGACTGCGTTCATTGTAACGTCGTGTCATTTCTTCTAAATTTACAGTACGCAAAGGTGTGAGAATTACTCACTCACGGCAGTTGATAGCTCAGGTATGCACACCATCCTGAGACCTCCGTCGGCTCACTTCTGAATAGTATCCGCTCCCTTAGAGTGGTGTGCGATCGGGATGGCGCTATTCATTTAAGTACCCTATCGCTCGAATCCCGCATAGTGGCACTGCTATGACAAGATATATTCTCTCATTAATCCACACGAGGCCGCCGGATGGAAGACGCAATCCCTTCCATTGCTTCTTGCATATTTGTACTATTGCAGCAACATGACAGTGCGCACTCTTCGTCTGACCTGCCGCTTCGCCTTCGGCGGCATTTCTCGCCGTCTCAACGACAGCTCTACTTTGCTGTTGAACTTGACCCATTAACGTGTCAACTCAAACGGTTACGCTTTACGCCTAAGTCGCATTCTTATTTTTTCTACCTGTCTTGAACCTGACGGCGATAAAATCAGAGAAGCATGATCCGGTTACTTCGCGGAGACCATCATACGACTCCTGCACTTTCTCATTCCTCTCCCAGAATCATGGTCGATTCCTCTTTGAAAGCCGGGGTATATGTAAATGGCGCTGTTGCTGATTAGCCGAGATCACTGGCAGACTCCTGAGACAAGCCAACCAGTTTCGTGGGCTCCCCCACTAGCTTCCATCTCGAAATCAGAAGTAGGTCCAGCCCAAAAATTGCGAATAGCGAACTGACTAACACAATCTCACACTTCATAAGCCCTTTATAAGATGTTGACTTTGACCACTCCTTCAACCGATTGGCTGCCATGTATCAAAGCCAAAGGATGCAAGCACTCGTCGCTCCTCTTGTCCCATATGCCCAACTCGCAAGACTGCATTATTTTGACGGCCCCAATATTTTCTTCTGGTCATCAGGTTGGTCACATCCATCTGTTGTATGGTCGCATGCTGAGTGAATGGCAGTTCTTGGGACGATGCTGGCAGGTATCGAAATTCGTCTCCCATACTCGCGGTTATTGGGTCATATCGCGATCCAACTTCTGGCAAGCATCATACTTCATGGCGCTGGCTCTACGTGGGACGACGTCTGCGACAGGAACATCGATGCGCAAGTTGGTAAGGTGTAACCCATTGATTCACACTTGCCTCTTCCTCATTTACCGTTTTCAGAGCGAACGAAAGGCCGCCCCTTGGTAGTGGGTGCAGCATCCCTCCAGGGCGCCATTATCTTCGCGTCCCTCCAGTTCTCGGTTCTTGTAGAGCTGCTTCGACGGAGCAATAGAATCACGTAAGTCCTCTGGTCCAGGAACTTTCAAGCTCTAACCGATAATCCAGGTTGGCCATAGGACTCGTTGGCATCCTTTGTGTACTCCTTTATCCCTTCATGAAGAGGTTTACTTACTGGCCTCAAGCGTGGTTGGGTACGACTCGGGTTCACCCTCAGTGATTCCTCTGCATGACTACTTACGAACGCTCGCATCAGGTGTAACCATCGCAATATACACACTTTGTGCGTATACGTCCATCACTGGGTTTCTCAGCAAAGCCTCCCCAGCCGCCCTGCTTCTCGCTGGTACCGTCTGGTGAGATGAGTTCTCGTCAAATGCCTGCTGAAATGGTCTCTGACAACTGGGGAAATTAGCTGGTGTATATACTATGATACGATCTATGGCGCCATGGATATTGAGGACGACTTACTCATTGGGGTGAAATCTACGGCCATCCTATTCGGGGCTAATATCCGCCCTAACCTAGCCGTTTTTTCAACGGGCTACGTCGTTTCCTTGCTGATGATCGGTCTGCTGCTGAACACTACGCTATGGTTCTACGTGTTCGCAGTCCTTGGGCCCATCTTGCATTTCGTATGGCAGCTGTCCACAGTCGACTTTTCCAGAAAGTCAAGCTGCGCCATCACCTTCCGGAGGAATGCTTCGCAACTAGGGTGCCTCGTTTGGTTGGGATTCCTCACCGCGTACGCTCAAATCCAGACCGATGACTGAAGGCTTCAGGAACACTTGTGCTAGCACGGTCATCTTCCTATGGGTATTTTGAGCATTTGTATCTCATGAGTTTGTGTGCGAGAATATGAAATAAATATAGATGCACAAAAGGCCACTTCCAAACAGCCTTTGTTGAAATAGTTACTACATTGTTGCAGTGAAGCTTTATGACTCGCCAAGAAAACTCTACCACTGAGCACCCGACCGAGGCTTGCTGAAGACTTGAGCGATGGCGCCAGCGAGTGCCCTTTCCCGACTAAGGCACGAATCTAATAACAGCCTACACATTCCAAGCACATTCTGTCAAAGCGCACGACCGTTGATAGATACCGAAAGGAAGCCTTGCCCGAAGTCAGAAACTGTCGAACCAGTCTTCTTTCCATTCCCTTGGGTCATCACAAGGCTAATCGCTAAGTACTCTAATTTTATTCTAGGGTGGTTTCGGGACTAGCCGCTTGCGTGCGGTATTGTACCACGACGAGTGCGGTCACTAAGAATAAGACTTGAAAACAGGTGCCTGGATATTTTGGGTTTATCGCGCAAATTGAAAGTAGTTTGTCATGCCAGAGAACGATGTTCATATTATTGTTTCGAATGGACGTTGGTACAAAGAAGTTAGGTAGAACCCGTAGCATCTATTGAGAATGGGCTTCAGCCGAAAAGCAAAACAATCTCTGGATGAGATTCTTCGCGCTGAGCGGTGGCTTTGATTGTCAGATAGGCACGGCCAAAATTTGCGAGTGTAGAGAACCAGGGATGGGGAACACTTGGACGATCTTCCACCCCGCCGCCTGGGTTAATTCGACCCAAGTACCAATGGTTCTTTCCTCTCCGCCAACTCCGGTATACATCTATGGCGCATGAGAATGGGCTGCGGAACCGTGGAGGAAGAAGCTTACCTGTAGGTCACCGATATACGCGATGGCGTTTGCCTTCCCAAGGTTGGCAAGAAGGGGCTTGGGGGGTTCTAATTGTTGCGCTCCGGGAATCGACTGGGCCGCGGCGCCTGCGTCCTTATCTACGCAGGCATAGGGTACGACCTATTCCAACATTATTTCTCTATCAGCAATCAAAGATCGTGGGATCACACCTGCTCAATCAAGAGAAGTTTGGTGGTTGGCGTCGCAGCTTTGCGCAGTTGGCTAAGAATTTGAGTGGACTTGGTCTTGCCATAGTCATGGCAGACCATACGGCAGATGAATACACCTGCGTTCTTCACCACTTGGGGAGTGAAGAAATCGTGGGCTGATCGGATGGTGAGCAAAATTCACAGGACTAGACACTGAAGTATGATACCTTGGAGTTGGACAGAGCCATCGGTGAGCGCAGACGGGAGCGCGGCTTTCCAGTGCTGGCAACGGTTTAGCTTGCGTTCAGTATCGGGGGATAGACATGGGGAAACGTACCTGTGTCGCCTGATCGATAACTAATGGTCGATCTTGTACGATATATTTTAGATGTTTGTGTTCTTGGGCAATCTTCATGGTGGTATGACCAAGACCACCACCAACATCGACGACAACGGTGTCCTTGGGGAGATCACCCCATTTGAAACCTACAGGTAGCGAAGTTACGCGGCGGGTCCGAATATTGTTTCCGAATTCGTACCCATATGGATAGCATTGGGGGGATCGGCCTTGGAAGATCCTTCCATGGCGGCAGCGAATCGCTTGAGGCGATGTTCATTTCCAGGTTCCTCGAACCATTCCCAACATGGCTTATTGCTCTTGAAGGCGAACTGGAGTCACAGAAGATGGTCAGATTGGCCCAGTCGTTCGGAGACATATTCACCATCATGGGTGAATCTTCGGGTGCTTCAGAGGTTGACTTCTTCCGATCTAAGAGGACTTCTGTGAGGTACGCTGAGCCCTTGAGCATCTCGTCCCCACTGGATTGATACTTCAGCCGTGTGTTTCACAAATACAAGAGGAGCATTACCTATGCTCTATTAAGGCACTGATCCCAGGTGTGCCGACGTGCTTGTTGACAGGACTGGGATGGCATAAGTAAAATGAAGGCTAGCCGAAAGCACACCAAGACTTACTCAGCTTGAATTTCCTTGACCGATTTCATAGTATCCATCATCGACGACAACCTGTTGTTGGCGAAGACATCCGGGGTGACTTCTTTGAAGACGTGATGAGTCGCAAGGGTTCGTAGCACTCGAGCTGCATACTTTGTGAGTTCAAGGTGGCTACGGACAGAGATGACAGAACCCACTGATGATGATGGGATCCATCCCGTTCTGTGCAGCAATCGCCTTTGCGTGAAGTCCGTCGGGATTTTCCCTTAAAATTTCGACGACGTTGCTCTCAACCGCAGCACGAAGGGCCGAGGAGAGGTGAAACTACACAAGTGGAGACGATTAGTGTGGCCAGGGAGCATAGGAAGGTTGCAAAACCCACTCCTCCGACAACGTCGTACAGCGTGAGGACGGGGACCTTGACGGTGGCGCCCAGCTGCGCACAGGCGGCCACGATGATCATAGACGCTTGGACAGCTTCGGGAGATAATGACAATTGCTCGGAGGCGGTGGTTGGATTGAAGGGAGCGTCCAGGGAAGGGTACTCCAGCCCGGCTTTCTCAAATGCCGCATCGATTTGGCCAACGGACTCTGAGATGAGATTGGAGAGTTGACGGAGAGGAGAAATGCGGTTTGCACTAGCCATGATGGTAGAGGGACTCGATGAGCAACGAATCGCCAAGGGATTTCCCTTATGTATCCACCGAGGAATTTAATTTTGATGAAGAATGACTGGGGAAAGAAAGCGAGCGCGTTGAGCAAATATGTGATGATCAGAATCAGGTATGGAACACGCACACATTCACTCAGCAAATGGTGAGACTCTAGCCATACCAGAGCATCGTGGGATGGGTACCTCACGCTCCTTCACACAAGGCTGGGTTATTGATGACCCAACCTGTGGCACGATGACAAGGGCGAGCTGCGTAACAGAGACTCATCAACATCAGATATCAACGCCAGACTGTATCAGCATCAACACAGAAAAGTTGGCCGTGCCCATAGGGCCTCGGCCGATGCCGAATTTTCGCACGAGCGATACTGCTTCAGCCTTTGCAACCGTGGACACAATCACCTTAGGATCACAGATCAAGTCAATACCCGTTAGCATTCTATATTCGTGCTGACATCAATACGCCGACACCCAAGCATGATTCCAAATGCTCGCTGTCAAATAATGACTCAGGTGGTCACGACCGCTCGAGCGAAGTTCCCCAAGTGTCAGATTTCTCCTGTGTGGGCCATGGGCCCGCTTAACCTACGCCCAAATATCACTGCATCATTTGATGCATATACCACTCTATGATTTCTCGACACTCTTCATGAGGCTTATCTTGCCCCCTCGAAGCTAACTAAATTGGTATTATCCCATCTGGCGATTCTCTCTTGCAGTCACAATGTCCCCCTCTAAACCTCCAAAACCTTGGGTTGAGAACCTTCATCCCTCAGTCGTACCGTACGCTCAGCTCGCAAGATTACACTACTTCAACGGTCCAAACTTGTTCTTTTGGTGCTCCGGTAATCTCATATGATGTCAAAGATTGATGGTCCTCTTACGCTCGGATCCAGTGTTGGGATTGATTCTTGGAGCTGGCGAAGTCAGGCTTCCCGTTTCTGCCTTCATCAAACATATCCCTATCCACTTTGTCGCAAGCATTGTTCTCCATGGTGTTGGCTCAACCTGGGACGATATCTGTGATAGGCACATTGATGGTCAAGTTGGTAGGTCCTGTATTCATGCGAACGAGGTAATCACCCACATCCCCCCTCAGAACGGACGAAGAACAGACCCCTAGTGGTAGGCTCGGCATCTCTTCGAGGAGCTGTAGCTTTCGTTTTCCCGCAAGCATGGTTTCTGATTGAGTTACTACGGCTCAGTCAAACGATCACGTAGGCTATACGCCCTTATGGAGTCTGCTCAACGGACGCTGACCTAGGCCAAAACTTCTTTGAAGACTCATCATAGGATTAGCGGGGCTCTTCATCTTCGTGCCATTATACCCGTTAATGAAGCGGATAACTCACTGGCCCCAAGCGTGGCTAGGTAAGCCTCGTCGTTGTATGATGTATCTGAGGGTATTCAGTGATTGGCCCTAGGAATTACAACGGCGATCAACACTGCGGTTGGCTATACGTCGATCACTGGGACCTTCAATTGGTCCACAGTTGGCGTCCTCTGTGTTGGGATGACATGGTGAGACTCAAAAACTCTAGGACATCTTTCGCCTCCCTGATCACAAACGTCAGCTGGTGTATCCATTACGACACGGTTTATGGTGCTATGGACATTAAAGATGATATACGAATCGGCGTTAAGTCCACGGCGGTTCTCTTTGGAGATCACATTCGCGCTATTCTTGCGCTATTTGCGGCCGCCTTCATCATCTCATTGATCATCACAGGCATTAATGTTGGTGCTCCGTTGGGGTACTACGCATTTGCTGTAGTCGGCTCATCTCTACATCTTGCGTGGCAGCTCCATACGGTGGACTTCGGAAGCAATTCAAGTTGCACTGCCATATTCTCCAGCAACGCGACGTCCTTAGGGTACATCCTTTGTTTGGGGTTTCTCGCGATATTACGAGTCTGAGAATTAGTCGTGTACGCGATCATTCAATTTGTACCCTCTTCACAAGTTCCATGCGATGCGGCGCTGAATTCCTGTTTGTTATTCATGGCCACCAAATCGGAGTCATACTCCATAACGACTAAGCTATTCCGACTGGCGTGCCTTCATCCAAACTCTCCTTCATACAGGAGTTTCACAAGGTGATGTGCTCGTCAAAATCGAGATCGAGTCCAATTGTGCTACTTATATTCAGGGTGACGTGGGATCGGTGATTGATAGGAACGAAGCCAAATTTCAGTAGATTCAACGATGGACTAGATCTCGGCATTCTAACTACGCGTTTATCCATGGATCAAACTCAACGAATCCTTAGAACGCGGAACGATTTGACAACGGAAGGGGAGAGGGCGGCTATGAGAGCAAGTCAGCATCTACTTTCGACGACGCGCAAGGTTCGGAGACACACCTCATGACTCCTGATGTGAAATCAACCGTAGGAAGCTGTGGGCTCCCGGATTCGTCGACTGCGGGTAAAATATCAAAGACGGTGAGGATGCTAGCTAAGCTCAACCACAGGAGACTTTCGGCGAGATGCCTCCCAGGGCACACACTATAGCCCACTTAGGAGAAAATAACGCTGGGAGGTGACCAGAGCTCACCGTTTCCCATAACCGAAACTATGGACCCTGGGGTCAGCTTCTGCCTGAGGGCCCAGAAACCTTTCAGGCGTGAATTCTCCAGGCGAATCGTAGACGTTTTGATCGTGCAAAATTGACCTTGATAGAAGCATCAGATACCTTTCCATCCGAAGAGTGCGGCCTTACCATATGTTACTCATGACAATTGTGCCAGAAGGGATCGTGTACTCATCGACCACACTGTCAGCTGTCATAAGGTGAGGTAAACCTGTTGGAAGACATGTGAGACGTGGTGATGAACAGCTACGGCGATTGGAGACCTACCGAACGATCCAGGCGGCGCCCAACGAAGACACTCTAACAATATAGCAGTGATGTAGGGCAGTTTGTTCCCTGATCTGTCATCCAGTGTGGGAAGACGGCCTTGTAGAACTTGGTCAAGTTCTTGATGAGCCTTTCTTTGGACTTCAGGGAATAGTATCATTGCTAGGAACGCGGTTAGAAGCACTGCAGTGGAAGTTTCGGCACCGGCTAAGACATGATAAGCGAAATGTGGAGAGAGGATAAGGCAGTTTGTCGCACCGCTGTACGAGGTGACCACCGCGGCTCTCACACCAAGTTTCTCTTCGTTTGTTCTAGCGGCGGACATGTTGATCTGATAGAATGACTGATTACCACAGTCAGGCGGGAAGATCATATTGGCAAGATAGTTCGTTGAACGGACCTCAGGAGGATGAGATTCGTTGTCAACCACATCTAAGAAGGTGTTACAGAGGGATAAAGCTTTCTTCACAACACGCTGGAAGCCCCCTCCGGGAAGCCAGACGGGCCAGTAGGTTAGAGGTTTGTATGAAGCTGAGGCGAGCATTAGAAATTGAGCCTCCAATAAGATCGATAGCTGTGTGGTTTCTTACCATTAGGGAACACGTTCAGAAGGAACGCGCCAACGGATCCTGGAGCGGAGGTAGCGTCTACCATGTCTTTGTTGAGCTGCACGAAGCCACGAGAGTCGTCTCTATCGATCTCATGGCCAAGGAAGACCTGCATTATCTGCCCAACATGGACTCTGTCATGAGCGATGTCAGCCCAATGGTCATCATTTGCATGGCAGAACGAGTCTCACCTTCGCAGATGCTTTTCAAAGTCCTCGGGAGACTCTTTCAGGCGCACTAGAAGGGATGAAACCTCCCTAGTCTGTAGCGCTTGAAATTTGTACATCGAGGATAGCCCGAAGCTCTGGTTGAGGACTTTTCGACCATGACTGAAAACGGGTCCCTTTGAAAGGATCCCTATATTCCAGTCCTTGAATCCCATCCTATGCCAATATGGTCCGGTCAGCTGATGTTCTATAGTGCAGAGCGGTATTGACACATACATCTCTAGCATAGGAAATCGGGGTCGCTCGGCTGAGATCGCGTTCCGTTTGCCGAGTAGCTCGTTCGCAGTATTCGCGTCGTTGAGGAAGATGATATTCTGCCCAAAAACATTGACATAGGTCATACGGCCGTAAAGCTTTCGCCATCGGTCGTAGGTAATCCATTCCTTCTCCCTGGGCATAGACAAAGCAGAGCCGACGAAGGGTAGCCCAGGAGGACCCGGCGGAAGCTTTGTCTTCTTGGAGAACTTGTGGCGAAGGGCAAAGAAGACGAATAGGCCTAACACGATATGAGAAACACTGACAGCCATTGTTTCGAGGTCCGTGGAGGTTGTGCGAACGAGAAACCATGTTTATAGGAAGTGATCAGGTCAAAACTGATGAAAATGGATGCTTATCCGCACGGGTAACAGGAACATCTTCAGCTGAGTGAATACTCCTCACGAATGAGAGAACTGACTGATGATCGATGCCGTCCGTGTGAGTCAGCGTCACATCTGATCATTTGAATCCCCGCTAGAGCGCCCATGCGCCCACGCCCTAAATCGTTTCACGATGTCATGTTTTGATGATGCTTGCTTGGTACAGAATGGGAGTGTATACTCTCACAAAGCGCCCCTTGTCGAATACCGATCGTGATCCTGTCTGATGAACCCGTTGGACGGCTCTCCTTGTGCTCAGTGGCGCGTGATGACCAGTCCTTTTGGATCATTGATGAGTGAGTTTGCTCCCCCCAAAACGTTTGACGATCCGACCTGATGCATGATGGTTCAAGCTTAGAGCGTATATATAGAAGTACATAGCACTTATACTCTACTGCTAGTCAATTTCCTTGACTGTGCAACCGGTTCCTTTTTCGAGCTTCGTCGACATCTCTCAACAATGGCCGCACCTCCTTCTGTTGATGAGCTGATCACCTCAGCGTGGCATTTGTATGCAACCCAATCATATCAGCTTTCCTTAACTAACCTTGATGATGTAGGCGAATCGAAGATGTAAGCGTATCGCCGCCCAGAGCCCGCGTCCAAACTGATCTCCACGAACCTTTTCAAGTCCTTCGCGATTATTGCGACGACCATCCTCTTTTATGACCATATGCTGACGTTCTCCGAAGAAGTGAGGGATACGCGAGCTACCTCACTAGTGTTACGCTGACCTAGCCTTTGTGGCTCCGTAGGTCAAACATATCTGGAAGAAGCCTAAGACGCCACGTACGGAGTTTTCTCGCTACAAATGCTTTGATTGCCTGATTTTTTTTACCTCCACCTCAAGTTAGCTTGATGTTCCTTCTCAATAGATACTTCGCCCCACCGGTGTTCATAATCTGTATGGTCGCAGTATTCTCTCCCAATTGGACAGTCGAAGTAAGTATCACTCAATTTATCCCGTTGCTCTGAAACTGAGAAGTCATCCAGACGTTCGTTGATTTCCAACCATTCGTTTTTATCATTTTTCATGACACTCCCGTAGTTGCACAAGCTTTGCAAAATTTGAAGGTGTGCTTACTCTGGTCACGGTAATGACCGCCGAATCCATGCTCATAATGAGGTATGTGTTGGTGTACACACTATTCGCGATGGGTCGCTGATACCCTACAGAGTTTTCGCTGTGTACCATAAGTCACGAAGCATCCTCATCACTTGTTTGACAATCTGGTTGGCCCAGCTCTGTCTGATGAGCTATGTCTTGGCACATTCTGGACGTAAGTTCGCTGGAAAAGTTGGAGGCATGCTCACGAACTTCTCAATCAGCCGTTATCATCCCCCGAACTCCGGTCACGTACGGGTGTGTCTTAGTCGCGGACCCTTCACTGTGGGTTACTCAGATTAGTTTACTCAATGATAACTGATGGAGCCGCGCAACAGAGGCTCCCTGGACATCCTCTTTGTTGTTCCCAGCATCGTTTTCGACACTGTCATTTTCATAATGCTCATGGTCGCGCTGGTGAAAAGAGCCCGAGAAAGCCCTCTCTCTATGATGCTTCGAATTATTCTGCGGGATGGTATTCTCTATTTTGTGGTCGTTGTTTTGCTCAACGCGGCATGGACTGGAACTGGTCTGGGCCTTGCGGTAAGGATTTTCTTCATATGAGCTTAGCATCCCGCTGACGCCGCCTTAGTCCGATATGAAGAATATTCTCTCTTTGTAAGTGCTCCTCTGCTGGAGAGCTTAGACTACATTGGCTGACATTCTGAACCTGAAAAGCATCAGCACCGCGTAATGAGCCCCTCTTTCTCCTAACTCCCTAACTTACGCCCCTTTGACAGAATGACCAACGTCCTTATTGGACGCCTGACTCTCAACCTACGAAAGAATTCTAGTTCACTGGTTTTCGACACCTCTTCAAATGGACGTCTCCGCAGATTCATCCAGTTCGGCGATGCTTCTTCAGGTACAATTATCCCCACGGATCTCGAGCTTAAAACACCTCGAACACCACTTTCTGCCAACTCATGGAAGACGGCAAACTCAGGGAATTCAGTATAAGCGATAGATAGGTTTATAACTACCGATGGCCAAACATACGATAAGTATACAGTACATGATATGTGATGTCTAGATCTCCTATTTATACTCATGCGAAGCGATCTTACCCGAGTTCTCATTTCACGAGAACGTTCAATTCGAAACGGACCAGATGATCTCTTCTTGATTTCTTCCTCGTCGGAAATCAACAAACATATCTCACACTAGCTCCGATACGGCGTGGAGGACAGTCATGACCGTGCTCGACGGTGCGTCAGTCGCTCGTTGAGGTAACGCACAAAGTCCGCGTTCAGGAGAACTATGCCAAATTTTGGTCTGAGTTGACATGCTCAGCATCGTAACCACGACACAATCATAAAAACTCCACTGGGATGGTAGAATTCGTCTACCTTCGCTCAGAATCAACACTCTGGTTGGCATATTGGAATGGATGATTTTATTTTAGGTTCGGCGAACGTCAGCACGATTGTGGTGGCGAAAGAATGGAAGACAGGACGTATTAACTACAGACCGTTTGTCAAAGTGGTTTTACTTTAGTCCAAGCGGAGTCGCTCGTTTGTGAAGTCTTGAGTTTTCTTGGCTTCTAATGAGACTGCTTCATGGTCTTTACGGTTATAGAGAGCGATATCGGCTTCGCTGGTCACATCCAGAGGGGTTGGCTTCGATCCGTCATCGACTTCGATCTCCGTGGTCATTTGAACCGCAATTCGGGTTCTAGTATGTCCAATGGTTTGGATAGGATCTTCTGAAACCTGGTAGGACGGATACTCAGCCTCGAGGGCGCGCAAGCGAACGCGGATGATGACGGCGTTGAACGATATGCCCTACATTCGAGACGAAAAAATGAGATGTTGGCCTTCTCTCGAGTCTCAGCGATGTAATAACGTACCACAATCGGAGTGACCATCTGGAAAATTATATAATGCTCAATCCGTCCACGAGAGAAGAGAATCAGAAGAAGAATCTCGGTGGCCAACTGTAGTGCAGGGCACTCAATGACGATCCGCAACAGAGGAAGAAGGGTGTCCTTCTTTGTTTGATAAGGTGACGATTTCCGTCTCGTGTTCCAGATACGATAACCCATCAACGATGTCGTCGTGAAGTTCTGGAAGACGGCTAGGTAGTAGAAGGCTTGAATCCACGAGTGTATCGAGGGCGCGAAAACGCTTTGATTAGCACCGCGCAAAGAGAACATCGCGCACGATGTGTATCCAATAGCTACATGTAGATGTGTCATGACCCGTGTTATGGTCCCCAAACGCGACGTCGTACCTATTTTCCCTGACAGAAGAAGAACAGGCAAGGTGATTACTCGCCAATTCTTATTCCACAAAACGAAACACTGGTAGACCTACAACGGATACATTCAGGTTATACTGGTTACTCTCCAAATCAACTGGAGGGTCGTACCGCAACTATCCCACCGAGGACTTCTTGGGTAGTATACAAGGTGGAAACCAAGACGCTGTCCCATCTATCGATCCTCAGGACAAAGTCTAGGGGTTTACTGTCACCAGCCGCGAACGCTCCGAGGAGCATGTGCGCAGACATAAATGCCTGGAACGTAGCGACGCCAAACATAATGCTAGATATATATATCAAGGTCTGTCTCACTGTTGCGTTGGTGGGAAGAGAAGGAGGAGGGATTGGAAGAGAACCTTGATATGGACGTCAATATGTCTTGTCCGTCGGAATGTCAAGGATAATGTCCCAATGAAAAGACATAAGAGGGTTCCTGTAGGAGGGTTCAAGGTCTAGCGTAGATTGAGGTACTGCCCAAATACCGTAAAGGAGGCCCTAGATTCACAGGTTAGCACATTCTGAACCATGGGCCGAAGCCTTGGCATACCGAAATCCAATAAGCGATTAGGAACGTTCGTCTTGCATTCACGATGGCTTCTTCGGTAAGCGGAGGCAGGGAGGACATCACTATACTAGATTCCAGCAACGGGGGATGACTGTTATAAGGGTGATGACGCCGAAACCCGTATTCGAGGTGATGGGTTCAATCAGAGAGACATCAACAGGTGATCACACAATTTGTTGATGTGATGATGCTGGGAGGCTCGGGTACAGTTTTCATGGCATTTCCGATGTAAAAATAGAGGTTCACTGAGCATGAGGCTTGACTGAATCATGTCGACTTGACAGTGCGGAACAGCCTAAAGTAAATATATCAGTGACTGAGACATAATGTGAGATGCCTTCCCATTGATATGGGGCGTTATGTGAGGGAGGGTTGGGACAGTGTCCTCAAACTCCCTGATCAAGAAGAACGATCAAAACCGGAAGATGGACCATTGACCAGCCGCTTACACGCCAGGGTCGCGGCGTGCATACCTTCGATAAGGATATCACAGCGGATTTCCGCAGCCCATGTTTCAACACTGTTGTAATAAGAGGCGACCGCAGAGCACAGTATAGGAGTTGTTGGCTTAGAGGCAAAGGACTTCTGAATATGCGTCGATCCAACTTTCAAGACGTCGATGAAGTGATATAAACTGAGACATTAGATATAGAGTTGAGTATAGCCTGGGGAAAAGACGGGGAAAGAAGAGAGACGGTGTGGGTTTGAGACGGGAAAGCACGGTGGGCGTCAATCAGCCCAGTGATCATTGACAGAATGTAGTGTAGAGTATACACAGGTGATAGATGGCCGGTTTATAGATGCCTGTCCTCCTGTGGTCCACCTTAATGCCAGACTCACGAGGATTGATTTGGAAGTCTTCGACCTGTAGAGAAACAACTGTCAGACTTCGTGTGAGATAACTTGAGAAGCTTTTTAAAAGACTTTCCTCGTCTGAATATCGGTGAGCCTGATAGACCTCGAGAGCCCTCAGACCTACAGGCGTAAATTAGAAGCCATTCTGATCGAAGCAATATCTGACCGATGGAGCACCAAAATCATGATGTTCCACCGCATAGATGCCGACGGTTCAAAGGTGAGAGTGGAGAGTAGGGTGTTTCCGCGAGTAGATTCGAGTTCCGATGCTTTGAAGGAGTTGGGAGGATTATGTCCTTGCCTTACACCCCAATTAAAATCGTGCTACAAAGAGCGCATAGCGAGTTGAATCCGGGGCGAGCCCAAGTCCAGGATAAAGTTGGAAAGTGACCTGGAATTTGTTAGAAAGAAGTGGCGTATTGAGGAGAGGGATAGATTCACACGAAAGGATGCCTACATAGATAGACACTGAGACGACCGCCAACGACGAGTCTCATGTCCTTCCCATGACCCTGCTGCTGCACAGATAGCTCGGTCATACAGGAATTGTGGAGGCTCGAGGCACCAGGAAAAAGTGGGTGTAAGGTCCTTTCAGGGCGTTCTTCAGAGTCGTTTTTCAGACCACCAGGGAGAATATCATGGCAGGGGGGCAAGTGGTAGGAGCAGGAGGAGGCGAC
Organism: Pleurotus djamor; assembly: GCA_029747585.1. Taxonomy (NCBI): domain Eukaryota; kingdom Fungi; phylum Basidiomycota; class Agaricomycetes; order Agaricales; family Pleurotaceae; genus Pleurotus; species Pleurotus djamor. The sequence goes on from JAPEVF010000469.1 coordinate 18,363, forward strand.
AAGACCGGCGCCTATGCGTAGATTTGTTTCGGTCGGTCTCGGCGTTATCAGAAAGGGGCTCAGACTTAGCTTCAGCGCTTCAGCGAGGGTCGTCGTCGTTATGCCCCACTTACAACTTCGTGCAGCCAGAAAATTTCGCCTTTCTTTGAAGTCTTCAAGTTGGATTGAGGAAGGCGCGTAAATTTTAAGCTCTACATGAAACTGCACTACAGAAGCTAAAGTGGCGTGTCGTGTTATGGTAGAAACCGTCCGCGTCAGGGTTGAGATACTCTGCAGCCTCAAGCTTGGGCGTGTCTCCCCCAGTTATTTTTGGACGGCGCATTCGTTGGACGAAGCTCTACATCCGTGACGAGCGTACCCGAAGACGACGCATCGCCGAATTGGACGAACCGGCGAAGTCGGCCACTTGACGATGTATCGAAGACCAATGAGTTGCTATTCTTCCTGAGATTCAGGGTTAAGCGGCCGATGAGGACGTTGGTCATCCTATGCGAACGGTTGATTAAGGAACTTAGTGTAACCAAAAGGAAGCTCACGCAGTGCAGGGGCTATGTTAGATGACGGGCTTAGTGGGTCGAGCGCGGTTTGGTAGGTGTACGACTCACAACGACAATATGTTCTTCAAGTCCATCTGCGGGGCGGATGCGTTAACGAGCGAGTGCAATGTGACGAATGAATATTACCGAGAGGCCAAGGCCTGTACCCGTCCATGCACTATTGAGCATGAATACGACCACAAAATACAAAATTCCATCTCGGAGGATTATCTGGAGCATCATTGACAGTGGGTGGTCTCTGGCTTTCTTGACTAATGCTACCATGAGCATCACAAAGATCGTCGTGTCGAAAACAATACTGGGGACGACGAAAAGAATGTTCAAGCTGCCCCTGCGGATGGATATACTCCTTCAGCAACATGGAAGCCATGCTGTCGATGAGGAACCTCACAGATCTGCGACCAAGATGCATCCATATGTTACAGGAGTTCGGGGAATGACGACAGCTAGAGAGAGAATAATCTGATGAGTGTGTTGAGAGTCACGCAAGGCCACAGTTCGACTCACGTCCAGAATGTGCCAAAATATAGCTCATGAGGCCAAGTTGCGTAATCCATACAGTGAGACAGGCCACTAACACGAGTCTGGATTGATGATAGACGGCGTAAACCCTAGAGCGGGGAGCTATAAGGATGGGGTATATCACATGGAAGTCTTAATCATACCTCAGGATCAGCATGGACTCGGCAACCATGACGGTAACGAGCGTAAGGACACCCTCAAACTTTGCGAAACTTGTGCACCTGAAATGATCCATTGAGAAAATTATCAAGGGGTAGACAAAGCCAACCAACGTCTATTAATATCAATCAGTATTGGTGTCGACTAAGGACTGGGACGCAAGGGAACCTCACCTCGACAGTCCAGTCGGGAGAGAAGAGCGCTATGATGCATATGATAAAAACGGGGGGAGCGAAATAACGGTTGAGCAGGAACAACAAGCTAACTGAACAAACGAAGTCAGCCTCCGACTAAGTATCAAATGGTTAGTCACTTACGTGGTGTTTTAGGCTTCTTCCAGATATGCTGGATCTGGGGAAGATATGGTTTGTTGAACCGAAGACAGATCGATTTTTGAGGCTCACCTCATCACCAAACGTAAGCAAATGGTCGTAGAACAAGATTGTCGTTGCAACGAGCGCGAATGACTTGAGAGCTCGAGTAAAAATGGACATATTTGAGTTTAAGGAAAAGAGTCGCTCACGTCCTCAATACGTCTAAGCATACTCTAGTTTAGTTAAAATGTATTCACAAGGATATGAAGTCTTACAAGTGCCAGGCTGAGGTGGTCAATTCATCGATACCAGGAGGCGTAGCCATTTCGAAAGGTGAAATCACTAACTTGGCCACGAGTTGGGATTATATACGTCCATCTGGAGCCTTGAGTGCAGTGCCTCGGAAAGTACGACCTTCATGAGGCGCACTCCGTGCTACACGCTAGAGTTGACCATTAGCCCCTTGAAATTGGTTGTGAGACACTCAGTGAATGATTTCTCCGCTCAAGCTACGACAAAGTCAATTGCAAATGACTGATGGTACTCTGACATCGAGGGTGTCTGATGAGTCTGATGAGTCTGATCTCGAGTAGGGTATCATCTTTGATCAGAATCATGGGATAAGTTGTCCGCTAAGCCTGCTATCTAGAGTGATAAGTTGAATGGAAAAGCTACCGGATGGGTCTCGGACTACACCTAAGGCGGAACCGATGGTGGTAGAATAGGAAGGTTGTGGGCGGCGGGCGTTGAACAATTCTCACGCACGCGACCCCTGAAAATGCTCTAAAAAGGGATGGGTGGCGTTCAATCTGGTTCAGTCGCCCCCATGACCAGGACCTCAATCAACGCTCAACGTCAACATCAAAATCAACATCAGTACCACGCATTGGGTATCGTTATCTACGGCTTGCAAAGGCTTTCATATACCCTATCAGTTTTTATACGAACGAATACTTCGGGAATCTACCTTTCTTGTAAGTTGCCTGTTTGGAATCTCAGAAGCATCGGGGAAATCTGAAATGATCTAGGATCGTCTACGCCAGAGCGTACCGTGGGCTGAATAACGCGCGTCCGATTAGTGATGACCTATCCTTTCATTACTGGAACAGTAATTCGGGGTACATCCGCACCACCACCCGAATATGGGTGCGGGAAGCTCCAATTAGATGATCTGGATTCGAGAGGACCCATGCAGGGTTATTTGATGTATCTACCCCTCCGACATGGTGGAGAACCCTCACAAGGAAGCGCAAACTCTTTGGTTTCTGATCGATTGAATCAACAACACTGCGCACTTACTAGCCCTCACAAAGGGGGATAGAATGTTGCATATGGCGCGTCCTGACCGGCCTGACCCCTAAGGAAATCCCTCCGTCGTTGGCCCAACAATACTCATACCGGCTTGCTATCATCATGCGCATATATACGGATAGTTCGCATTATGGTCACCTTAGACGAGATGACTCAGGTCAAGTCTCCTTGGATTGAATGGCTTCCCGCCCCACTCATTCCATACGCCCAGCTAGCCAGACTGCACTACTTTGACGGTCCAAACATGTTCTTTTGGTCGATAGGTACGTCGCTCCTCTTTACTACTAGTCTGTTTATCTAACCTTGGGCGGCCTGATTGAGCAGTTCCTGGCATCGCGTTGGCAGCGGGCGAGACCAACCTTCCTGGACCGCTTTTTGTCAAGCATCTTGCCGTTCAGTTTTTTGCGAGCGTTGTTCTACACGGCTTTGGCTCAGCCTGGGATGACATTTGTGACAGACACATCGATGCTCAAGTCGGTAGGATGCGCATCTGTTGATCTCAACTAGTAGCAAAACTAACTCATGCCATAGAACGGACCAAAGGTCGCCCATTGGTGATAGGCACAGCTACCCTCCCATGGGCCTTCGCTCTCGTCATTTTTCAGGCTTCAATCTTAGTCGAACTCTTACGACGAAGCAACCAGATTACGTGCGTCGCCCGTGTGTCGCCCAAAAGACAGACCGTATCTAACATCTCTTCTAGAGCCCTTATTGGATCAATTGGGCTGTTCGTCTTCGTACCAACGTATCCTTTCATGAAACGGATCACGTACTGGCCGCAGGCTTGGTTAGGTGGGAGTCTTCGACCCATCCATAACAGCGCGCTCAATCTTATCTCATCAGGCGTTACCCTTGCTATATACACTCTCTGTGCATATACATCGATCACCGGAAACTTTACTCCACAATCTGCAATCACTTTGATATGTTTTGGCATCGTATGGTAAGTCCTGTCTCGATCGACGGCTCTGTGTCTAACGACGAGGCAACAAAAGTTGGTGTATACATTACGATACCGTCTACGGCGTCATGGACTTGGAGGATGACATCCGTATTGGTGTGAAATCTACCGCCGTCCTGTTTGGTGATCACATTCGCCCCATCCTAGCTTGCTTCGCCCTCGCCGTCGTTGGATCATTTCTCGCCGCAGGTATCGCTATTGGCGCCCCAATCTCATACTACGCCTTTTCAGTTGTCGGCACTGCGATGCATCTTGCATGGCAGCTCTACAGAGTCGACTTCAAGAGCAATGCAAGCTGCGCCGCCTTGTTTCAGAGTAATTCAGCTCAACTGGGATGGATTGTTGCCATTGGATTTCTCTCTGTCTACGTTTTGTCTCAGTAATCGCTCCGATTCCATCGATTGTTTCGTATGATAGCTAAATCAGTTCAGTGATCAATACTCAATATCTAGAATCTGTTGAACCTTCTTGAAAATTGTGTGGTTTTATCCCGGTCGGCGCCTACATGTCCACGGCTGACGGAACCTCCGGATTATGTATCTACGCCCTACTACAGTACATACATACATGGGCTCCAGGAACGAGATGCCAAGGAGAGGGAAAGATCCCCAAGCCTACCTTCCAAGGCCTTTTAGATTCTCGCGAATCAACTGGGGGAAGTACTAAGGTTCGTGTGAGTTGATGCGACCTCCTACAGCACGCGATGGTTCAATGAGGTGGGTCCTTTGTTTACTTGGCGGTTTGGAGGCCGCGGAGTGTAAATGTGTGATAGCGTGGTCGCACCATGAGATTCAATGATCCTATCAAAAGTGGATCACAATAGAATGGAGGCGCTGCGGGTACTTTTCAGCGCAAAATGATGTTGCGATGATACACACGCGGAGGCTGCCATGCTCCATCCCAGACTGTATCTGTATCTCCTTGGACTAAGGCTAAGGCTTCTCTTGAAATTATACTCGAAACTAAAAGGGGAGTGGTCGGCTGTAATTGAATTATGAGTAACAATTCTGGAGAGAAATCGAAGGCACTTCAGCGTCCCCAACGTGGAATCAACGGGTGAAGGAATGAGTCCCCAGATTAATCAACCTCGGGAAAAACAAGGATCCATCGCAAACTGCGAGGTCGGTTTCAGCGCGGCACGCCGGCCAGATATTGGTCAAGGAAAGACCGATATGATGCCTTAGGTGATGTGCACGGAGATGTAGATAATTCAACCGTCTATCAATGGAGAGCCGAGTTGGAATTAACTGCAGTATCGCGTCATTATTCACATGGTGATTATCAGTCCAGCTTGAGAATGCCAGATACCGCTCTTCGATAGTCTAAGACCAAAGGATTCGGGGAAAGGGAATTTAATATACTTATCCTTTGGGTGTCCGCGAATAGCGGTAGAGTGGCTGTGGTTGGAATGATGGATGTGTTAGTACCTCCTCATGGGAACTATTATTTAGTTGTACCGGTAACCGTGTCCTTTCTTGCTTGAAGGTGAAGGGGGGGAAGAAGCGGTAAACTTGTCACGCCGCCAAAGGTTGATCCAGTGGCGTGGAAACGTGTTCCCGAAAAGTAAGTAAATAGGCGCCTCTTGTGGCGCGTCTTGAGCGCATCCAAAAACAATCCAAAAAACATCCAAAGCGCATCCTTGCCACCGTCGCTATCAAACTCGGGGCCCTTTTTTCCGACATCGTATCAAGAGCTTCAGCATCCTGACCGCCATATTTCCCTTCACGAGATTCTCCGGACCCGATTCATCTCGGATTGATTGTAGAACTCTAGAGTCTGATGAGCCCTCTCTGCCAAGGTCAATGTACAACTAACAGCATGTGCAGTTGACGTGCTGCACACCAGATCGCTGCATAAAGAGATGACTATTAGGCCAGAAATTTGATGTTGACATCTCTTATAATTCATGGCCAGCTTCAAGAAAGTTTCCCCTCTTCGCCAGCTCTCCAACCTCATCTCTGACTCCGTCAGTCAGATAGATGCAGCGTTCAAAAATGCCAACATTGAATATCCTAATCTTGATCTGCCGCTCGACCCGAATGACCCTTCTGAACAGCTTTCTATGTCACCTGAAGTAGTTCGGCCCTCCATGCTCATCGTGGCTGCCTGTGCGCAACTAGGCGCCACCGTCAAGGTACCCGTCCTCACGCTCTATGACATCGTTGGCGGGGTGACGACTCTTCCCTCAGTTCTCGGGTCAATAGGCTGACATCTACTGTCCGTTTCAGTTTCATATTACCTCTGCCCTCCGTGTTGCGCTCGAGAGCAATGTCGTCGAAATTTTGAGGGAAACCCCCAACGGACTTCACGCCAAGGATCTAGCAGCCAGGAACTGTCTGGATCCCACTAAAATTAGTATGCTTCCTCCTCCCTCATTTGCACGCGTTGGAACTTACAGACCTCCTCTAGCACGGGTCCTACGTATTCTCTCAACCCACCATGTCTTCAGGGAAATTTCTCCCGATGTCTTCACTAACAACCGACTATCCTCGATGATGGATACTTTGAAGCCAGTAAAGGAGATTCAAGCTGAGTATGTCCCCACCCTTGCCTTCAACATTCAGCACTGACTCGACGGTCTGTTGGTTAGCCCTGTCAACAAACATGTTGATACACCTGGCATCGGCGCTTTGATAGAGCTTAGGTCAATTGTTGCCCCGTTCTCTTGCCTTCACGAATCTTTTTTGAACACCTCAATAGCGCCGACGAGGTTTTCAAGGGCTCTGCTTTCCTTACGGAAGTCCTTCTGGATCCCAAAAAGTCAACTTCCGAGGCGCCTGAGGATGCCCCAATGATGGTGCGTTACATCTCAGACCCACTCTCGACATTATCGACATGCTGAGCTACTATCAACCAGGTCGCCTTTAAGAGCAGACAATCGTCCTGGGAATGGTATGAAGAGCCGGAAAATGAGTACCGACTCAAACGATTCGCGGCTGGGATGCAAGGCTCATCCAAAGCTGATCCGCCTAATGCCATTCACTTAGGCAGGGCGCGATTGGTTACTTCGCCGTATTGGCCTGATTAAATTCTTTTAGGCTTCAAATGGGGAGGTCTTCCCAAGAACACTGTCGTGGTTGATGTCGGCGGTGGTCTTGGCCATACTACGATGAACATCGCTGAAGGGCACACGCATCTCAAGTTTATCGTTCAAGACCGACCAGCTGTCATTGAACAAGCTAAACAGGTACGTCCCCCCCTCTACATCCCGTAAAGTATCCGAAACCGAACCGAGTTCCCCTAGCACTGGGAAGCTGCTTTCCCTGATAGACTGAAGGATAGAAGCGTTCAACTTCAAGGTAACCTGTGCGACCTTCTCTATAATAAATCCCTCATTCGACGGACCAACGTAGCCCATGATTTCTTTACTCCACAAATCGTAAAGAACCCAGGAGTATATATCTGCCGCATGGTTTGTCACGACTACGGGAAGACCAAAGCAACTCAAATACTCTCCCATCTGCGTAACTCAGCAATTGCGGACACAAAGCTCCTACTCATCGAGCAGGTTCGAGGTTGGAGACCGCTTCTACGCAACCGCTGACGATACCTGGTCTAGGTCGTGCCTTATGCTTGCTTAGGCGAACATTCCGGTGCCGCGGCTGTCGAGCAGTCTATCCCAGGAGCACAGCAATTGGAACCGCCCAAGCCTCTTCTCGCCAATCTGGGAAAAGCGAATTCCATTGCTTATATTGGTGACCTCCAGGCAAGTTTGGCATATCAGGGACATGCCATGTATGTCTCACGTCAACCCAGATGTTTACTGGTTTGGGCGGAGAAGAAAGAACGATTGGCACTTGGGTAGAACTCGCTAAAGCTAGTGGATGGAAAATTGTCCAAGTGTTCCCAATCCCTGGATCTCTACACTCACAGATTGTGGCCGTTCCCGTCTGACGATCAAAGACGCCGTCCGAAACGAGGAACATTGCCCCAGAGTTTCTTTCCCCCCGCCGAAGATTCAATCGACGTAAATCCTACGCCAGATGAGATGAATCGCGGACTTTTTCTAGAGTAATCTTTCTGTCGGATGCTGAATGGCACGCGTAAAAGGCTCTATTCACTAAAGCGAATGCAATAAATTGTATTCATGATCGTGATCGGCCGACATACCTGACCAGGTACTATCCTGGTTGGCCCAAATATCGTTCAAGTTGGTGACGCGCTTTACAGCGGTTGGATAGGGAATACTCTACTCTATTTCATCCCTCAAAGTGAAACCATGTCTGGCGTGCTGCATATTATTGCTGCTAGATGCAAAGCCCAAACCTAACATTCAATCAACTACTTTGTACCTCGAGCCTTCTTGCCTTTCGAAACAGTTGGCAGTCTAACCGAAGCCAAGGCGCTTTGGATTGCTGCGACGTCCTTGACCACTTCCTCGTTCGAGTTCATACCGTGCATGATATCCAACATCCTCCTCTTCTGCAAAAGCTTCTTACACTCATCTTCCTCTCCAACCGCCAGATGACAACACGCAAGCCCGTGTAGCAGAGGTCTATACACCGGATTCCCTTCCTGTCCTTCCTTCTCCGCCAACTCAACGGCCTCCCTGCATGACCTTAAGATCAACTTCAAACGAATCGGTCGATCGATGTTCTGCGTTAGTTCGTCCACGACCTTTCGCATCGCTGCAATGTTGAGTTGGAGGATGAATGAGTGGGGGGAGGCGCAAGCCTTGCAAGAACAGGTGATTCGGTAGTCTCGAAGCATGTCTTTACGCTTATCGCCGAAGTAGATCAGGCTGATGTAGTGGGTCGTAATTTCCTCTCCCTTGGCGATGGGACGAATGGCGAAGCACTGGTGGGAGACAGAGGCAGCGTCCCAGTGGACGTTAGAGTTAGGACTGCAACTGGAGAAGAGAGTCGGAGAAGTCTGCAACGGCGGGGTGTATAGACATGACACTTGTACATACCTATGGTTGATGCGAGATAATTTCTCGTGGGCAGCGGTATAGGGCAGGTCATAGTCTAACAAGTTGATCGATCAGTCCAAGAACTCGAAGGAACAAACGAGAACGTACCTGTCGTTCCGCCACGGATAGGAATCTTGAACCCATTTGTTCTCAACCGCCCGAAAAGCGGTCCACTAGTCCTTTCATCCGCATGACAATCATGCAACGCAAGAAACCTCTCCATCACACCCGAAATCCTCCCCAAGGCCTCATCAAGCAGCTTATCCTCGAATTCAAACACCGATGCCTCAACGTCATAGCCTTTAGCGATGAACTCAGAGAGTTTGAGTGGCGGTTTTCCTGGTTCTTCTGGGGCGGAGGTAGCACCAGAAATGGCGGCGGAGGATATGAGTAAGGGACGCTCGCTGATGATGATATCACCGAAGGCGAAGTCACGGGTAGCGAACATCCCTAGACCCTTTCCAGGGGATGGTTTGATGACATACCCACCACTTTCATAGCGTGGACGAGGAATGCGGCGTGGATATCCTGGGACGTTGGTAAAGAGAGACTTGTCGTGCGTCGATCTGAAGACACAGCTAGTCAAGCCTTCAATTTCCTCGGATGCGTCGCTGAGCTGGGGGATGAGGGAGAAGCAGCGAGATCTAGGGTCGGTGGAGTGGGAGGGGGCGGCGCCATCGAGAGAATGGGCGAAAAGTTCGATTTGTTCTTGGGGTTGATAACGATTAGAGGGGAAGAGGGCGAAGGAAAGATAGTAGGTACGTACTACCATTGGAGGTTGTGAAGGTCTCGCGTGTGGCCCTAGTCGCTTTGATCTGCATTTTCGAAGCGATACGCTGTTGAGGACTTGCCACCGAAGATTTGGAATTGACATCAGCGATGTGAGATCGATCCACTGCGCAGAGATATGATCAAAATCAAAGTCATCAGTGAGGGGAGAGACGAAGTTACAAGTAAGGCTGAGCTTATCAACATCCCCAACGCTCGTTAGACGACGGTTATCTATAAGCTTGATGAGGGGATAGAACGATATTGTGTGAAAGGGGCGTACTTTTCGACATGGTTTAGATTATTCGGAATCAAGTTTGAGGGATGAAAAATGGAGAACACTCGGGGCTCAGAGGGCCTGGTTATATCTAGATTCCCCCGTCGTTATCGAAGCCAATCCCTGAGATTTCGCAGGATGATGTACGATCTGGCGCGAAATGACTCGAAGTCTACGTGAAAACCTCATGTTTACCATGCGTATTCACCGAACTCGCGATTTGAGGGGTGAATACGAGGTAATCTAAGACAGATATATCCTGGGTGATCAAAGATAAGCACCATTGTTCCTCGAAAGTCACCCTCAAACGTGAAACCCAGAGACGCACATAGCTTGTTCAGGGACCATTGTTCGCCGAAGATGGAAGGCGAAGCGTTAAAGTATTGACTCCTGGAGTGTTGTGAGTACTCTAGCCGACCCTATGGCAAGCCCCTGAGAATGTGATTGGTCGATGGTGACGTGAATCGTCTGATCTTGAGGAGTCAGTTGACCAGCGCGAACATTCTTCGAGTGTCCCTCTCAGGAAGATTGTGAGTCAGGTCCAAACGTGGCGTGAAGGGGAACTGATGGGACGACCTGACAGGGTTGGCTTAAAGGTTAGAGGGACGATGAAAGCAATGGATAATTCGAAGGCTAAACGTCGCATTGGGGGAAGCGGGTTCCAGGGGTGCGGACTAGGCTGTAGAGTCATCCAAAGTTTGCCGCAAGTGAACGAAAGTCTGCGTCGGACAGAGTTTGACGGCTTTGACTTCAGTACTCCTCCTTTCCGACGACATGGTTTCTAACGTCTTCATGAGTCCGTATTGGCCACACCTGGTAGCTGATAATAGAATCAGCACAGCGGAGGTTGAAGAATCTCACGCCCAGATGGAGACGATGTGAGGTTGAATTCAGAAAAAGATGAAGCATGGACCAACTCCCGAGTCGAATGCATCTGGAAGATTGGCTTCGCGCAGGAGAAAGCTACGTGAGCAGTCCCAAAGTTCTTCGGGCGCTCTGAAGGCGCTTCTCCCTCCGAAACGGTCCGTCATATCCTAGCCTAGCCCAACAGAGGCAGCTATGTAGGCATAGCTTTCATGAGGCAGGATCCTGGATTTCGTACGCAAGCTTTAGCTGGTAAGTCNTTTTTGAAAAGAAAACCAAAACAGGGAGGAAACCTCACTGAAACCTCAAACAGCGCAGTCGAGCAATGGCCTAGCCCGGGACGTCTCGGTTTAACAAAAGAACTACATTGCGGCTCCATCTCAAGAATGGTGATTCGACCATCAATTGACTTCGAAGGGTACCCGGTCGACGTTGGTGGCAAGTTCAAGTTGTGACCTGTCAAGTCACAGTGCGGCCAACTAAAGTCACACAGCCACGTGGGCTCGCGGTCTTAAAATACTTGAACTCCGCGCATTCCTCTATCCACCATGGCCACAGTTTGACCACAGACCTTTTCGCGACTATTTGACTCTTACTCTGGGCCCATCTGTTACCGTGCGCTGATTCACTCCATAAGTCTATTGTGACCTCGGGATGGTGAGCACTGGCTCTCGGCTTTCGTCTTGCTTTCGTCCTCATCGCGTTACCAACAGGCCCACCCATTCGACTTTTCGTCGGGGCCGCAGTCCGCCGCCGAGGCTCCTCCATATCAAAGTCCATTCGTCTTCATGTCTAACATCCCGGACGAGGTACTATCGAGCATCTTCATGTTTGTGCAGGGGCCTCCTACAGCGGACAAACAATGTTCAAATTCTCGTGCTATCCGCGAAATAACCAATTGGCTTAGCCTCAATCAAGTCTGTCGTCGTTGGCGGGCCGTCGCGCTAAATACTCCACGGCTCTGGTCTCGCATCTATCTCTCACTCTCGTCGTCATCGTCTTGGATCGACGGCATGGAGCTCAGCTTCAAACGGTCTAGAAGCTGTCCCCTACGCGTCAAGTATCATGTAGACGACGCGACTTCTTACGGAGCTGATGGCCAAGATGATGAGAGCCGAACGACTCGCGTTTGGGATCTGGCCCAGCGGATGATGAAAGATAGTAACAGGCTCGAGACTATGTCCGCCAATTTTCTTGATCGGGATTCTCTTGTCAAGTTTGTCTCATCTTGGTCAAGCGACTCAGCTCAATGCTTGCGGTCCCTGAATCTCACACAAACATCGGGAGTCGTTGTTGGCGGTCCAGGGGAAATAGGAGAGAGGAACCTGATTCCTCCTAACTTCCTCTGGACATCCCTTCCAAACCTGATGTATCTTACATTAAGGCATGTCGCGGTACCGGATGAGCTTCCTTTACTCCCGAGAATTGTCCGCCTAAGCATCCTCGATCCTCAACCCAAAATGACCTTTGAATGGTTTTTGAAGAACTTGAAATCTATGACGAACGTAGTTTTCCTACATATATCTGGTGTGGCACCCGAGGCTCACGGAAGACCCCCTACATACCCTTCGCTCGCATCTCGCATCGAGCTTCCCCGTTTGAAATACCTGGACGCTTCTTTTGAGAATCTCAGCCACTCCAAGTTTCTCGATTTCACCAATTACCCAATCACGACCCGCCTCTCCTTGTCGTTCCGTCAACTCGATACCCCCAGAGTTGACTCTGATTTGGGGAGGATCCAGACTGCGATTCAACGATTTATCCCTGAAAACGCGTCACCAATGGCTCCAGAGGTCTTCTTTTACGAAGTCGTGGCTGTCTGCTCTCCATCGCTTCTCCAGCTCAATATCAAGATTCCGCCAATCGGCAAGTTCATCGTCGATGAATTAGACGTTGAACGCGCCAGCGTCCAAATCTCTATCCCTCAACCCGAAAACTCCAGCGTAGAGGCTTACACACGCCTCTTCAATGGACTCCCAGTTTCAACCGTCAAGAACTTGAATATACAATTCATTCACGGATATAACGGCGGAGATCTTTCTCTATGGACCTCTTTCATTCGTTCATTTGAAACTCTCGAGAAACTCACGTTGGATGGTTGGACCTCATCCTTCGCTGGGACTGTTCTGAATGCCTTGACCTCCCCCAACACCGACACCGATACCGAGCTCCAGCGTGTTGCGAACAAGAATCTTGCGACCCTTCGCATTAGTAAATTCGATCTCACGATGCCAGGTTCTTACCAGTGGATCAAGGATTTCGCAGACGAGAGGCGCCGCTGCGGGGTACCCATCTCGAAGGTTGAGCTTGTTTCGTGCATCCTTGGTACGGATGCGAGCGAAGTGTCTTTTGGTGAAGGGGTGCGTGTATGGTGGATGATGAACAACGTTGGGCATAGACGCCGCGGCAATCGTGCTTTGCTGCTTCGCTGAGTTTAGACGAGGCAGATGGACTTGATCAATCACAGCAAACCATTCTTCTGTGTATCCGGTATGGACGAACCTCCTCTTTCTTTTTGTATTGTACGAATGAATTCATTTACTACTGTCCCCATTGTACTCTATACAAACGAGTTCATGGAATCGAGTTTCACAACTTCCATCCACCCTTCCACAACTTGAGGAGATTCTCCGGGTCATACTTATTCTTGATCTCCTTCATGCGATTGAAATTCTCCTGTCCAAAGCTCTCCAAAACCGGCTGAGTATCCAAAGCGTAGTTCATATAGATAAAGCGATTGAGTATACCCCGTTCGCCAGCGGTATCTCTAATCCACTTTTCGAATTGTTGAGTCTTCGCTTTCAAGATAGCGTCGTCATCGGGATTGGTCCAGAAGGTTGATGCCAAAAGAACTAGGAACGACATGTAAGTTCTAGTCCCTATCCAAGGTGACTTCGATGCTTACGGAACTGGTCTCCGTCTGACACTGAAAGACCGAAGGGGTTGCCTCCCCTGTTCGCAGCGGCAGCGATCATGCCTACATTGATGGGCTGGACTGTGAGAGCCCATGTGACACCGGGACGCTGTACGTCGTCTGCGAATAGCTCCTTGCCATGAAGGAAGGTATCCCAAGGGAACTGCGCATTCGCGTCAAACACAGCCGCAATCCATTGTGTACGACTTCCACCAGGACTAGAGACGTTGATTTCATCGGTCACAGACACCAAATTCGTGATTCGCATGGTATCCTCGAATGCATCAAAATCTCGGAGTCCTTCGAAGAGTGGAGGAAAGGCGACTGGCTTGAGATAGGCGTTGGGCGACCAGACAGCGTAGTCCTTCAGTGTTGGGTTCCACGCAAAGGAGAAGGCAGAGAGTCCTTGAGGATCGATGGCAAGTCGGGTGGTGAAGTCGACAAGATATTCGAAGAGTTGTAGACCGATGCTCGCGTTGAAAAACAACGAACCACCCCACATCTGATCTAAAGGAAACGTTGGCATCTGGAACTTCGTGACGATACCGTAGTTGGTGCTTCCACCCTTCAGTGCCCAGTAAAGGTCGGAGCGCTCGTTCTCGTTGGCATGAACGATTGAGCCATTGGACAGGACGACCTCATAGTCGATGATGGTGTCGCTCCCGAATCCATGTTCAAGAGACAGGAATGAGATCCCACCTTTATGCGAAACGAGTAAGCTCACAAACACTGATATCGGGATAATTTGAATTTACGTACCTCCAACCAGGAAGCCGCCGACACCAACACCTGAAGAACGTCCTCCAGCCGTGTGGAGATGATGGGGCTGAAGGAAACCGTAAACGTCTGCCCAACGAAGTCCAGGTGGTATGGAAACAGTGGTAGAGTCGTCCGAAAGCTGAATTTCCGTTAGGCTCTCCAAGTCGATCGTGAAACCTTCGGGTCCAATGTTCGAGGAACCCTCCCAACTCATGTGTCCACCAGAGCGAACAGCAAATTCGCACCCGTTCTGTGTGGCGAACTTCATGACGGCAGAAACATCACTCGCGCTTCGTGGGGTGACACGACAAGTAGGATGCTGGACGGCCTGCTCGCCTGAGTAGTAAGTCGACTGTTGCGTCGCGTACAACGGTGAATTCGGGTCCAGAACTTGCGAGGGAGAGAGCACGCTTCGGAGACCGACACACTAAATGAGAGCATCAGAAAAATATCCAAGACCGCAGAAAGCTACACCAACACATTGGTTTGCGGATGGAGGGCTGGCGGCGGCTAGCACTCCACTGTTGGCAAAGGCCAGAGCTGAAGCAACTGCAAGAGACGTTCGAGGTTGCATCGCGATTCACTCTTGGATGAGNTTTTTTCGCCTTCTGGCTACCGCATTTTAAGTGTAGCCTGCTTATAGGGACGTTCATCTGGGATTTACATTCGTTAGTCAGTGTTACCGTAAACATTGATTAGGATCATCGCCCGTACTTGTAAGCGGGTCTGGGGTGTTTCAGCTCGCAGCATCAGGTACGAAATCGGGATGAATGAATACAGCCACCCCGAATGGGCATGTGATCGATTAAAAAGCGTCGCCATGATCTGACCAGACAGTCTCCTCCATGGTTTGACAAATGGATTGACCTGTGTATGCGAAACTGTATTAGCTATTAGCGACAACGCTCAACGATGGACAGCTCTTAGCTCACTCAAAGACATTGATCCAGATCCATAGCATCCTTGGAGGCCTTCTCATACTCTTTCTTCGATTCAACTGGTAGTTGGCCGCCGGAGATGTTTTGTGGGTAGATTTCTATCACCATGTTGTTCAAACCCATGAGCAAGTTCAAACTACGTCGGTGACTCCCTAAATGGGATCGCAGATGGAGCCTATAGAGGGGCTTAACTAAGTTCCGGAGAAGTACCCAGAATAACAAACTCACTCGACGGTCGATTCTTAGTAAGATCATCCTTGGGCGCCTGGGCAATCGTCCAGATGGCCAACAGATGGCAGTGGCTTGAACTTAAGCCGGAAGGAGACGCAGGCGTTGCAGTAGAAGTTACAGGCGGGAGTTCGCAAGCAGCGATGTGTAAGAATCGCTGCTAAGTCAGATGCCTGGAGGCACCCTGGAGAATAGAGAAGCAATAGAGTAAGTATGTGGTGGAGCGCAACAGAGAATCTGTGTCACAGGGATGGACACGTAGACCGTGACTTCAAGGACTTCCAGTCACGAGATGAGCGTCACAGCAGTGACAAAATCGGGTGCAACTTGCTTTCAATCTTGATCATCATCCAACTTGCATTCAACTCTCGAGTACTTGGAACGCTTTCCCAATGATTGAACCTGAACAAGGCACTCCATCAGATAAGTACTACCGCAGGGGAAAGCGAATTCTAGTGCCTGCAGTCACGTTGCCGCGCAAGAAATTGCTGTTTTTGCCACTGTCCGTCTGACTCAGTCATCATTGATTCTCGCGGCGCACGGTTAGCCTGGATGTCCCAAGTTCGTCCATCGTAAGCTTGCTTGGTAAGTCATCAGCATGCTATTATAACTTCTTAATCTCCCTGAACCTACAACTCATAATTCTAGGACATCTGTGTGATTCGTGCTCTTGATCATAGTGTCACGCCTGCCACTTAGGAACGGTCGACCTTGCTGCTGGCACCATACTTATATGATAGAACACAGCGTATCCGACACTGCAGGCGTCGCCGCGTCGTTGAAGAATTATATACATCGTGCGGGGTAAACCAGTCTCGGGGTGTAACTCTAGAGTACTACATGGTGCGTGTCGCTACTATTTTTCTGCTTCGGATCATTGATATATCACTAGGAAAGGCTGTATCTGGCTGAGTAAGAGACGAACGGCTCCAGACGCTGACTCTACCTTGAAACGGCAACGTTTCTACCTCGCCCATCTGCTATGGCTTACTGATTTTGCTCTTCAGTTCAAGCCCGCTCGATCTTAAGCTGTGGAGAGGTCTCTTTGTCCTTCCTCGTCGATCCCGCCTGTAGACTTACGCTCCTGCCATCAAAAATATGGAAACGGGATTTACTATGACCGCCTTCAAATGTTACCGTCGTTACCCGGTCAAGTACACTTGGAACGTCTACCTTACTACTTGAAGATTGCCTAGGACTTCAATCTCGAGGAAACTATCTCTGGACGCAAAAGAACGCTATGGTCAATGCCAAGTTGGTGGGAAGCAGCTTAGAAGCACGTCGACGAGTCGATAGCCTTGAGCAAGCCCCTCCTCTTTCCTCTCATCAATTTGACCTCCAAACCCACCGCACAGCACCTGCTCATCTTGTGCCCGAGTTGATCGATTTATCCTCCCCTCCCCCCAAGACCCCTGTTTTCTCCTGACGCGTGCGATAATCTTCCATAGTGGCAACCGTCATCATCGATTGAGTGCAGCCATGCACTCCCAAAATCTCAAGCAGTCTCTCCGCTTGGACTGATTCTGCCGCTGAATGGGCGTAGCTACGAATGAAGAGTCTACGTCAAGCTGAATCAAGTGAAGCCCCGGCTTGTGTTCAAACGCCCGGACGTTTTGTGAGGACTCTTTCTTATGTCTGGAGTGCTCGCTCGGCAAGGATCCTCTTCGTAATCAGTCTAATTTTATCGCTATAAGGACATTGACACCTGGCGATGCGATGCGATGCGACTTCGAAATCCGGCGGTCAACTTTCATCAAGGAGCC
>JAPEVF010000047.1:0-13638 GCA_029747585.1 Pleurotus djamor
AGATCGTGCCCTCGACGCTGCACAACGGCCCCCGCCCGTCCGTGTCACAACCCCGTCTCGTGGTCAGTCCGCCGTATTTTTCCCAGTCCGCCTGCCACTGACCTCTCCCANGTCTCCCACCGATCCACTTCCTGATGCTGCCACCCCAAATCTCCCAAGGGTCCCCGTCCCAATGCTCAACAAGGTCAACATCGTGGTCACGGCTGACGCTGATCGCTACTTCCTTGTCGACATAAGCGGCGCAAAGGATCCGGCTTTCATAAAGGAACGCATCTTCAACAAGGTGTGTCCCATCAAAACTGCCTGTTGTTCTCTCCATTTTACCTTGACATCCAGCTTTCCATCTACGAGGAAGAAGACCAACGCCAGTTTTCCATCTGGCGCACAGAAATAGGCTCGTATGCCCTTGACACCGCGCTGACAGATGACCGTTTGTTCGAGCTCTGTCGGGATAAGGGCGACTCAAAGGGGACGCTCAAGTTCCTCGTCTCTTACACGTCCGCACATGTCCACGAGTCCCTACCTCAGCCCGTCGCGGAATCATCGTCCAGGCCGGCACCCCCGGTTCTTCCAAGCTATGGCGAAAATACGGCACCACTCAGGCTAAAACGTCCATCTCGCTCACGCCAAGGCAGTCTCTCTTCTGCCAGCGATCCTCGAATTGATGCCAACAACGGTTATGAAGCCGACCTTGATAATCCAGACAGAGAGAGTCGCAGGGCCACCATTCGTCCCTCCCCACACCCCCACTTTTCGCCTCAATCCGTCCCTACAAACCCGCCATCCCCTCTGAACACACGTAAACCAACCCAAGCTTCTCGGAATCTCTCGCCTCTGCCTCGTCCTCCTTCGCCACCGCACAATTCTCGACGGCCATCAACGGCTGATACGAGTCCGTCGCAATCTCATCATGTCTACGGGTCTCCTGCTCCTCCTCCTCTTTCACCAAGCCGTCCGAGCTTCGCCTCACCCGATGAAGACCCACTCTTGCCCCCTCAACCTAGATGGCGGCATGACAGATCTGGATCTGACGCTGCTGCGGAAAGAGAGCAAGCTATCAAGATGGAAGAGCAGCACAACCCTCATACATGGCGACCTCCGTCATCAAAGCGATCAGACGTTAACCTTTCCCGAACCCGCATCAAGCGCAATCCTATCGAAGACGACTGGGTGCATGTTGATCCCTACAGCAAGGATCCTCCTCGTGGTCTACATTCAATGTCTTCTAGACCACACCTGTCGCCCATGAGACCTAAACCTGGCTCTTCCTATACCTCACGGCCTGGTATGACAATACCCAACATTACAATCCCAGATCCGCCCCGAAATCCTCCTCCCGCTGTGCCTGTCACCAATGAACCTCGTCTTGGACCTTCCAGTCGGCCTCCAGGTCGAACCATGCAACCACCGTGGCCGGTGTCCTACAAACATGAAGATAGGCCAGAGAACAAGGCTATGATTACGTCTTCAACACATTGGAGTAGGATGCTCAAGGGTACGAAGAGTATGGACAACTTGAAGCATCCGACGAACCTAACGCCTGGTCGTCGAAACCACCCGAGTCGACTTGCTGGTAGCAGTGCATCCCCTTATCCAACTCCTCAGGTTCCGCAAAACCGCCATCGCCCCCTTCCTGTGCAAGGTCCTTCGCATTCCGCTTCCATCGATTTCAGTCAAACTCACTATGCCAATCGCACGCCTCCCTTGAACTCTACTAACCTCACTGTATCATCCAGTGATCCTCATCCCCGCCCGCAATCTGCTCTTGGTGACCACCCCACATCTCCTCATCAGCTTCAAGGTCGGCAGATGCAGTCGCCAACACAGACGAATGAAGTCCCACAGGATATTCTTCGCTCGCCACGAGCTATCTCTCCTGTTCGCTCGTACCCTTCTGCTGGTATCTATGGTACTCGAACTATCACGCAAGGTGACCGTGGATTCTCTATCCCGGAGGCCCACCGCACCCCTCCTCGTAGCCCTACTAGCCCACGAAGCCCACGCTATCCTAACAGACACCCTGGTATGGATGGTACCCCCTCAGAACATGGCTCAGTCAGTAGCGACGGCTCCAGGACTCTCATGGCGGACTATTCAAGAATGGCCAGCCAATACATGAACGCCAGTATGAGCGAATCCACCCTGATCCCTGGACGACCGAGGAACGATGCGGATGTACCCACATCCCCACATCCCCCATCATCACCCTCCGACGTGTCTAAACTCTCCACCCCCGTCACTCCACACAACCAAGACCTTGACGATTCCGACAGTGATGCTGAAGGTGGCACGATGTGGGCGAAACCTCCGATAACGAACTTCCTTCCAGACAATGGCAAGACTATGATCCAACGGCCTCCTTTGAAAGTCCAAATCGAAAATGCGAATGGAAGTGTTTACCCTGTTTCTGTTCCGAGTACTGGTTCTGAGTCCTCGCGTTCCAACCTTAACTCGTCCAAAATGTCGAGTGCTGTCCCCAGTATTTCGCCTTCTCCGAAAGACGTGGATCGCGGTAGCACGTTCATTGATAACCGTGATTACACTTGGGCTCCTCGACCTCCTCCTGAGGATGTGTACGACCATTTGGAGAAGTTCTTCCCGCTGCATGACCTGGATAAACCAGTCATTGAAGCTAGCTCTGGAGGAACGTCTCCGACTGCTCCCGAGTACCCACCTGTGCCGCCTCTTCAAGTCAACCATGACCGTGCTAAAATCCGAAGCAAGAAGTCTATTCGTATTGTGGCGGAGGAACATAAGAAGCGGATTGACCGTACGTCGAAGGCTGATGCGATGACACATACGAGTATGTCTCGAAAGAGAAGTACGAAGTTGTGGGGTAGTCGATTGGAGGAGGTTACGACGATGCATGCTGCGAAGGTGGGCCTTGGAATGAACCTCCCGGATTCTCCGCCAGGTGGTCCCAGTGAGTTTTATATCACTTTGGCGTTGTCGTATATCCTGACTGATTTAATATTTTCAGCTACCTTCAAATGGGTGCGCGGAGAGTTGATTGGTAAAGGGACATATGGACGTGTCTACTTGGCTATGAATGCAACTACTGGCGAGATGATGGCAGTCAAGCAGGTTGAGATCCCCCAAACAGCTAGTGATAAGAATGACACGCGCCAAGTTACCGTTGTCCAAGCACTCAAATTGGAGAGTGAAACGCTCAAAGATCTCGATCACCCGAATATTGTACAGTATCTTGGATTCGAGGAAACACCGTCTAATCTCAGCATGTACGTCCAATTTTTTTTTTCTGGATCTTCTAAAAGCTGGTAGTTGACGTAGTTGGGGCCAGATTTTTGGAGTATGTTCCTGGTGGCTCTATAGGAAGTTGCTTGCTGAAGCATGGCAAGTTTGATGAAGAGGTTACCAAGTCGTTTACTGGACAGATATTAGCTGGGTTGGAATACCTCCATTCAAAGGGCATTCTTCATCGGGTGCGTGATTTATTTTTAATGATAATGTCGTGAGGATTATTCAGGATTGCTGATGGTTCTACAGGATATGAAAGCGGATAATATTCTTGTTGAGAAGTCGGGTATATGCAAGATATCTGATTTTGGCATTTCGAAGCGCACGGACGATATGGGTGGTGGTGCGATGACTGCCATGCAAGGTACTGTCTTCTGGATGGCACCCGAGGTGATCAAGACCCAGAAGAACGGGTACAATTTCAAGATCGACATTTGGAGTGTTGGTTGCGTTGTTTTGGAGATGTGGGCGGGCATGCGTCCGTGGGTGGGAGACGAAGCTGTTGCTGTGATGTTCAAGGTAATACGCGAATTTTTGTGCGTGTCCTTCGCGAGTCTCACGCTGACGATGCTTTTTTTGTTTTAAAGCTGTATCAAGCCCAGCTTCCGCCGCCGGTACCGGAGGATGTTGTGTTGTCAGAGTTGGCAGATGACTTCCGGAGGAAATGTTTTGCAATGTCCGTCATCGTTTTGCTGTTGAATGGCATCACATCTCACCTTTTCTGTCTTTTTTCTTTCTAGTAACCCGGACGAGCGCCCAACAGCTTCAGAACTGCGAAAGCACAAGTATTTGGAACTCGCAGAGGGATGGACATTCAATGGATTCGTCTAACCAACCATATCATCTCATTTTTATCATCTCANCCCATTTTTTTCTTCTTCCTTGCTCATCTACTCTGCTGCATATCCACGTTGTTCTTCTACACAATTTCAGTATCACTCACGTCGTCNTTTTTTTCTCTCTCTCTAACTCGTGTCGACCACCCTCATTGTTCATTAGTCCATCTTTCTTTACAATATTTGTAACAGAATAATCTGCATAATGTACCTGCATTCCCATGACGTCAGTTTCGACGATTTTATGCTTTGGTTGGTGGCTCCACTGACGGACTGCGTTTTTGTATTTGAGACTTGACCATGTTACGGTTACACCAGGATAACGACACCGATGATGCGCAGAATAAGGCTGCGTCCACGATACAGAGGACTTGGAGGAAGAGGAACGACGCCACATCGAAGTACATGACTACGGAGTTGCGTTGGACAGATGCAATAGAGGATGCCAAGTTAAAGGTACGGTTGTACTTGGATGGATCGAACTAGTAGAGTTGTGCCTTACGAACGTGTGTAGACGTCTAGGGACGCAGCGGAGCGAGGACTGGATACTCCACGCGCGCGGTGGAAGCATGCGGTCTTGCTTGCGCGTAAACTTCAGGACGGAAATGACAACCCTAATTTGCCTGGAGACGACCACGACGACCACGATGCTCAACGGAAACACCTGGAAACGCAACATTGGCTTGAGCTCGTCGATGGGTACGTGCGTTTCGACCTGGAAGCACTTACTTCCTGGTTTGGTTTTACCCTAACTAATATTATTACTATATAGGAAGCATCGTTATGGATCCAACTGTTGAGTCATTAATCTCCTTTGTTTAATCGTTAGGTAAATGTAACTGATTATTTCGTTAGTGAAGGTCAGTCCGTGTCATGCTTCAAGGTCACGGTGACCGTCATTAGACCCTCCATAGTGGTACCACCAAAAGTGGTGTCAGTCAGACACTTCGGACAACTTCTTCAAATGGTGTGTCGCTTACTTCTTCCTCTAGCCCCACTGATTACATGACCCAGGCTTGACAAAGGAGAAGGAAGAACGATCTCCCTCAAAGAGTGTCCTCGTGAACAACTCGAGAAAGAGGTAAAGCTGCGCTATCTTCGGGGAGCATTAAAATTGATACCGAGGAACAACATCTTTAGCGAATAACGTACGTGTAAACCCCGTGCATACTCGATAACGCGGGTTTGACGGTCTCCAGATATTTGACAGCAGAGCAGCGTTAGTGTTCCATGCTACCGAGCAACTTGCTTCTTGGTCTGATCGAGGCTTAGGCTTGAATTATTTGGTCGAAATTGATTCCGAAGGTAAATTACGGTGGGCCCGCAACCGAGAGCTCGTCGATACCTCGGCAGGACACTGGAAGGACGCTGGAAGCGGTGGAGGCATTGTGCCAGAAGATTCACCTGCTGGCACTATACACGGTCCCGCAGCCAACATCAGTCCCCTTTCGTCACGATCATCTCTGAATACACCGATGCATTACGCGGAACCCATCTCTGGGAAATCCAAGGTCACCAGGATGATGAAGAAATATTTGACGGTTCACGGGATCATCAACAGGCTGCTACGGAAAACTGTCCGTCGTAATACCTGGATATACGTCTCAGTGAGTATCGTTCCGTTCAATTGTGTCCCATCCTTTGATAATAGCACATCAGGACAAGAAGTGTCAGTTTGTACTTGAGTTACTAGATGGCACTCACGACCCTACTTTTTCAATTAAGTCAATCTCTTCATTGGAATCAAGGGTAGGTGTACATACGCCCGACAAGCAACTGTAACTGAAATCTTTCAGAAACGGGGGGATTCCAGCATTCCTCTCTCCTGGCTGGCGGTCAAGTCACTTCGGCTGGTTTGATCACAGTTAAAGAAGGGATCATACATACATTATCCCCTCTATCTGGGCATTATCGGTATGTGTCTGCGAACCCTCTGAATTTATCCACATCGCTTACTTAGATATTCATAGGACCACGATCGATGTGAGCATAGGTGTTCCCTCTAACGGTGATAGTTGACTTTGAAGCTGAAGTTTGGGTAGCCCTTCCACCATTTTATCGACGTACTTGCGTCCCGCGGTGTTGACATGAGTAAAGCTAAGATTAGCAAAGCCGAGGCAGCTCTGTGGGGGTAAGTAAAGCCTCATGGATGTAAAAGCCAGGTCTAACGGATACAAAGGATCGAACACATCACCAAGGTGAAGAAGGCTGCAAGCCGGGTTTCGCAACAAGGAAAGACTAAGGGAAGAGAGCAAGTGCAAAGTGCAATGCATGACGGTTGGAAACGTGATGTCTTCGAAGGCAGGAAGCAACAAGACAGTTGAAAAGGCTAGAGGCTAAAAAGCGACTGGCAAGTTGAAGCGTTCAGATTTTTATTCCCAAATTCAAATTTGTGATGCTGGACATGGATATCAAGGTGCCCTGGCCCAACTGCTTTCTATGGAGGAAACACCGACTGGGAGGGCAGCCTGGGAGCGCTTTAGTATGCATTAAACTAAGTGAGGTACTGTCGTCACCTTTTCGTCGTAGTCGACCCACTCCCCGGAGTCTAGTTCGACTTCGGGGAACTTTGCGCCGGAAAGCCCTTCACATTTCCAAGTTCCCTATGTGGCGATCAGTACCGCGCTTTGCACGCAAGATGATCGTCTCCGTACTCTAGGATCAAATCCGATAAACTCTAAGCCTCTGCATTCTATTGTGAGTAATGGAGCGAATTGCCCATTCTCATCACAATACGGTTGAAGGGGGGTTGTGTCAAATTTGGCCGAACTTTCTCGTCTACCTTTGGAACGTTGGGATAGCTTAGCTGGGTTGGCTTACCGGTGATATCGGTTTCACATACACATAGAGCACTTCCAGACGAAATGGGCCGTAGCACCTTTGCCTCCAGATACTTGCGTTTCTTCCTGAAATCAAATAGCACCAGATATTACTATGGTGCTGAGGGGCTCACATACAATGCGGTTGAGCGAGACAAACTTCGGGTGGACTTCATGACAGCTATTGCATTTGACCTACGTCACATCCTCTAAGATGAATAGGCTCAATATGTGGATGCAAGGACGGGGATGCCAACTTGGAAGAAGTATTCGAAGGAATCTGAGGCAGGGACTAATTTGGTAACATTCTCAAGTTCGGCTTTGATTGATAGTTGGAGGCGCTTTGAAATATGTCACTTTCAAAGTTGTTAGATATGAAAGTCGACGTACGACCATGATGATGATGGTGGATGGATGAGCGATGTCTCTAGACTGGGCGGTAAATCCGAGTTTGCCTTTGTTTGACGGTTTGTCGCCGGTAGGCGCTAATTTTCTTCCGCTGCACTCCTTCATACGCCTTCCAATGCGTCCGCTCCAAAATGCGTTTGCCTCCCTTCCACGTCGGGTGACGCCAGCATGCCATTCCCGTACTCAACTTCGTCACTTCCACCCATCAACGACGGCTCTTGCGCGTCGTACACGCATGGAAGATAAACTTACCTCCGACGAAGCCCTTGACCTCCTGGACGATGAATTTGACGACGACGACACAGCATCTGCTGGTCATTTGATGCTCAGGGAGCATAGGCAGACACTTCACTATCTCCGCCTCATAGAACACGAGATGCCTAAACTAGTCGGTGCGCGTTTTGCTATAAACTCGCCAGATTCAGTATTGATGAATTGTAGCCTTCCGTAAACCTTTCGTTCCACCGACATCAAAGGAACCACTCGTTGTGCGCTCTATCGATTATCTCGGGGAAGCACATCCTGCTACGTTGAAGCGCGTTGTGGTGGTGGCCGTGGACGACCTTCCCCTCCACGACCCTGCTGCAATCCACAAGTTCAAACTCATCGCAGGTCCTAGGTGGACTCCGACACCCCCTGCAGACGCGGGCTTCAGTAAGACGCGGGAGCACGGCAATGGTTTCCTGAAGATTTCTTGCGAAGATTTCCCCAGGCCTGCAATGAATTTGAAATGGATCAGTGACACTTTGGACCGTCTCATTCTGGAAGCAAATGTACGCGTTATTCATCTATCAGGAACGCGAACTAATTGCCTTTTAGTCCAAGAATGAAACGTTTGCTGACGTACCGCTTGATTTGCGTCATGTCTACGCGAAAGCACGAAAACATAAGAAGGGCGAGCACCTCCGAGGTCGCGTGTTCAACCGCCCGACTATCAGGGACT
Organism: Pleurotus djamor; assembly: GCA_029747585.1. NCBI lineage: Eukaryota > Fungi > Basidiomycota > Agaricomycetes > Agaricales > Pleurotaceae > Pleurotus > Pleurotus djamor. Next base: position 8,265 of record JAPEVF010000047.1, read on the forward strand.
TCCCTACTGAATGGCTACCCCCAAAGTCCGGTGGGAATATGGTACCTCTCGCTTCCACACCCTAGCAGATTTCTCAACATTTACCTTCTATCATACAATATCTTTCCACGAATTCAGTGTTGTCTCCGGATGATGCCGGTTTTGCCGAATAATTCAGTCCTCGCCTGGCTTGCTCCCGTTCCTTCCCTCCTCTTCTCTTCCTCCACAAATGGTCAAAGCATCTGTTGTCCAGGCATCTACTGATTCTTACTCGCTCTCCAAAACGCTCCATAAGTTTGAACGGCTGGTCCGTCTAGCGCAGGAGAGGGACAATTCCGAACTCGTTGTCTTTCCCGAAGCTTTGTGAGCTCCCAGATGATATCACACATGTAATATCATGCCTAATTTGCTTCACCTATCAGCTTTGGAGGTTACCCTAAAATGTCGACCTTCGGGGCTGTCGTCGGAGAACGCTCGCCAGAAGGCCGTGAGGAATTTCTGCGCTATTATAACGCCGCAATAGAAATTCCCTCCTTTGCTACCCAAGAAATTGAACGGGTCAGTAAGGAAACCCAAGTATTCATTGTCTCTGGTGCCGTCGAACGGGATGGCGGTACATTGTATTGTACCGTCATCTTTGTGGATCCCAAGAAGGGCTATATCGGAAAGCACAGAAAACTAATGCCCACGGCATCCGAAAGGGTAATTTGGGGTCAAGGGGACGGCTCGACGCTTCCTGTCGTGAGTGCCAATTTCGGCGATGCAGAAGTGAGCGCGAAGCTGTCGGCTACAATATGCTGGTCTGTCCTATACCTTCTCCTGGTGGCAACTCATTGATCGATCGCACAATGAAGGGAGAACTACATGCCACTTCGTAAGCTCGAGTTTAACGGCGTCATCGTATTGGCATCTTTGACGTCCTTTGTCGCCAGTCAGGACCTTCTATTACTCGCAAGGCACTCAGATATATTGCGCTCCAACTGTGGATGCAAGACCTGTCTGGCAAAACACCATGACCCATATTGCTTTGGAAGGGCGGTGCTTCGTATTGTCCGCTTGCCAGTTTGCCCAAGAAAAAGATTTTCCGTCCGATCACCCAGTGGCTGACCCCAACTCTCGCCACCCAGATAACATCATGATTGCGGGCGGGAGTGTAATTATTGGCCCCCTTGGAAACATTCTTGCAGGTCCTTTGTTGGGGAGCGAAGGTGTCCTTTCGGCTGAGCTAGACCTGGACGAATGTATCAGGGGTAAATTCGACCTTGACGTAGTCGGTCACTACGCTCGTCCTGACGGTGAGTCGGTCAATACGCTTTCAGTTCCTCCCTTGACACCACAAATTACAGTGTTTAAATTGACGGTCAATACAAATTAGTCTGGGTTGTCAATGAACAGATGATCGGGTTGCTCTTTGTCCTGGCCACCCCACTTGGCCACTCTACTTTGATCGGTGAATTGCCATGCTTAGGGCTATGATTTGGCCACTTCGCGACAATAGCCACCTGTGGTATATCCATCTCTATATAAGCTGAGGGCCGGTTAGTTCTTCCTCACCACGTCTACGATTCCCCTCACTTTCGACAGCATGTCTCCCATAACCGACGCTCGTCACGCCCTCCTCTCCGTGATACATTCTAAGCATATTGCCGGGTCGTCGGACGATGGTATGGACATCAACGAGGATGTCCCTTACTGTGATGAATCTTTCAACGCACGCTCGCCCCTCAAGCCCAAGGGACGTACTATCTACAGTGCTAGAGGAAGCCCGCAGCAACTCTCAAAGAGGGACCAAGCATCGGACGATGACTATTTTTCTCAACAATTCCGACGGCCCCGCTCCGATGGTCCACGCAACACGACTGTTTTCCAAGCACCCGTTGGGTCGATCACTCCTGGGACCCCATCCGATTCCGGCAAGACAAGCAGCCCGAGTCAAATCAACAAAATTCAAGATACCAGCGTCGTCTCTATGATACCCGCCCCCGCACATGCCCACAGCGTTGACTGGCTTCAGAACCGCGAACTGGACTCGATATTCGAGCTGTACATTAACTTAGACCAGTGTGGCCCCTCGGACGAAATGCTTTGATACCCTGGCCACATATACTTGCATATCTTATACCACTATTTTTTATGGATCACGATTGTACTCCAGTATCACTATCACGACAGATGCGCTTCCGTAGCATGCACTTATATATACCTCGAAAGCCTCGCGTCAACTGCATGTTCGAATTCGAGCAGTCTCACTTAAAGTTGGCCGCACGAGGCAATGTGTCGGTGTAGCTTCCAACTAAAATGAACCATACTCGATGGAAGCAATATTCCTGGGTAACGCTTTTTCGCTAAGAACCACAATTTTTTAGTTTATTGACGAGGGGTCGCGATGCAGACCCTTTTATTACCCAGACCGAATTTGGACAGCATCAAAGGCAAAGACCGCGCCAAACAAGACCAATCTCCAACAAGCCCTCCTTCCTTCCTCCCCCCAGTACCAGACGACGGCTCTCTCGTCAACTACGAACCCAGTGTATGCAACTTTCTCTCCCCAACCCTGCTCATCCCTGCTCACCGTTTTACTCCCTCTAGATGACCGACTCGTACGCTTCCTCCCGCATCGGCGACGCCTCTTACAACGGCATTCCCAATGGTTCAAGCCCGTCTCTTGCGCAAACCGCGCCGTCCTCGCAACTGCCCTCGGTCATCCGCAAAAAGCTCATGGGCTTTGTTGGTTTCTCGAACTTGCCCAACCAGGTCCACAGGAAAAGTGTAAGAAAAGGTTTCCAGTTCACCACGATGGTTGTTGGTATGTTTTCTTCATAGCATATTTGACCTTTATCCGAGCCTGAATTCACATTTTTCCAGGCGAGTCGGGCTTGGGCAAGTCGACGTTGATCAACACGCTCTTTAATACCACTTTGTACCCTCCCAAGGAGCCGTTGCCCCCAGCAGCGGAACGACCAAAAACTGTTGCCATTGAGAGTATTGGTGCCGGTACGTGTTCTTTCTCNTTTTTTTTCTCATTATGCCTCAATTTTCTGCCGATAGACATTGAGGAAAATGGTGTGCGGCTCCATCTCACCGTCGTTGACACGCCGGGCTTTGGCGATTTTGTCAACAATGATGATAGGTGCGTGGGACATTTTTAGCTCAGACTCACAATGGACGCGAAGCTTAACGTGTCTTTAGCTGGAAGCCCATCGTCGAGAACATCGAATCCCGTTTCGATTCATATCTTGAACAAGAAAACCGCGTGAACCGTTCCAAGATAGTCGATAATCGCGTCCATGCTTGCTTGTACTTCATCCAACCCACCGGTCACTCGTGAGTTTTTCTGATAAGATTTTTTTTACCGTCCTTGTCGCTGACTCCATTTTATAGGCTCAAGCAGATTGATATTGAATTCATGCGTCGCCTGCACACCAAGGTCAACTTGATCCCGATCATTGCTAAAGCCGACACAATGACCGACGAAGAAATCATTGAGTTTAAGCACCGAGTAAGCTTCCGCTTCGTGCGCTACCGCCTCCCTTGCTCATAATAAATTTTAGATCTTGGCCGACATACAACACCACAACATTCACATCTTCCAAGCGCCCACATACGAAAATGAAGATGAGGAAACCCTTGCTGAGGCTGCGGAGATCGCCAGCAAGATTCCATTCGCCGTCGTTGGGTCCAACCACTTGGTTGATACTCCCGATGGTCGCCAGGTTCGAGGACGTGCATATCCTTGGGGAGTCGTCGAGGTCGACAACGAGGACCACTGCGACTTTGTCAAATTGAGACAGATGCTGGTCCGCACGTACATGGAGGAGCTCCGCGAGTACACCAACGACGTACTCTACGAGAACTGGAGAACCGAGAAGTTGTTGAGCATGGGTGTCGTCCAAGACCCCGCTGTGTTCAAGGAGACCAAGTAAGTGCTCCATTTTTATGTCACTGACAAATTTCTGAATTTTCACTTTAGCCCTGCCGCTCGTATGCAAGAGGAGCGCGTCCTGCACGAGGCCAAACTCGCCAAGATGGAGGCCGAGATGAAGATGGTCTTCCAGCAAAAGGTACAGGAGAAGGAGGCCAAACTCAAACAATCGGAGGAGGAGCTGTACGCTCGTCACAAGGAGATGAAGGAGACCTTAGAGAGACAGCGAGCAGAGCTCGAGGAGAAGAAGAGGCGTGTCGAGCAGGGTCGTCCGTTGACGCCCGACAACAAAGGCGTAAGTCAACCTTTCTACTCCCCATCCCCTGATTCGTCTAACATGATGTTGCTCCTAGACTCGCAAGAAGGGCTTCCTGCGGGCATAGGTCTTCGTCTCTGCCCTATCGAGTCATCTTGCTTTCGGATTTCTGACATTTTGGATCGTCATTTTTTGTCTTCTGCTCGAGAGACTTTGGTTGCTTGGAACCGTTCGCTCCTTTCCCCATGGATATCCTTTACCTACCCTCCCATCCTTTTTAGTATGTTTTCTTTTAGCTTGCCTAAAGGACTGTTGTGCGATGGCAAATATACCTTTTTGATATCCGTCACAGAGCAGTCCAATGTAATCAGATGTAAACAAGATCACGCTGATCTCCAAGCTTCAGTGGCTCTCTTTCTCCTTCACCTTAACCATCATCGTCGCAAATGAGCGATAAGATACCCGAACTCCTTTCTGTTCTCGACGTATTCAGTCGCGCTCCTGACAAAGTTTCCCTCGAGAGGGCCAATTCGTGGCTACAGGATTTCCAGCATTCAGTAAATGTTGCATTCGGCCAGTCTCCCGCCCAACACCTCTGACCTCAATCACAATCCGTCTTGTCCTAGCCTGAAGCATGGTCGACTTGTGACGTCCTCCTCTCGTCCGATGCACCTTCACCAGTGAAGCTGTTTGCTGCGCAGACTTTCAGGGCGAAAGTAAGTCACATTCATAGTGTTGTTTGATCTCGTGAACTTTGTGATGATTCGATTACCCATAGGTGACGTTTGATCTACATCAAGTTGAACCCGCAAACCTTCTACCCCTCCGGGACACACTTTTGGCAGCGCTGCAACGTTATGTCACTGGTCCTCGCTCGGTCGTTACTCAGCTATGTCTTGCTATCTCGGGCCTCGCCCTCCAGCTTCCATCATGGACAGATGTAGTGCAGACGTTGATCAAAATGCTTGGGAGCAATCCAGAAAGTGTTCCCACATTGCTACTGTTTCTCACTCTTCTCCCAGAGGAGATGAATGGAAATACTCGAATTCCTATTACGGTGCGTGGCTCCCAAAGCGATGTTTCTTCGTTTCCTCACCCTTGGTTAGGATGACGAGTATGTGGAAAGGGAGAAAACCCTGCTCACATCGAACTCAACAGAGGTCTTGAATTTRTTRGCTATGTATAATCAAGCAACAGGTAAAGACGAACGTTCTRAT
>JAPEVF010000047.1:13643-30581 GCA_029747585.1 Pleurotus djamor
GCTCWGCTGAATTRATCAAACCAGGCGTCACTAATACCGTACAAATGCAAATATTYGACTGTGTCCGAAGTTGGCTGGTTGCTGGCGAAATGTCCGTCAAAAACATAGCAGCAACTCCCCTCCTTTCATTTGCATTTGAYGCAATYGCATCTGAAGAACTCTTCGACTCTGCCGTTGATCTCATCTGTGACTTGATCCACGAGACACAGGARATTGATGAGAATATGCCAGTCATTGAACTCATCGTTCCCCGTGTCATCGCCCTCCGACCGCGTCTCCTAACAGACAAGGACGATCCAGAGAAGATTCGTGGTTATGCTCGCATCTTCACCGAAGCCGGCGAGACTTATCGTTTGCTCCTTCTTCAACACACCGAAACCTTCTTCCCCATCGTCGAAGCCATTGGAGAGTGCTCCGCCTACCCTGATCTGGATATTGTCCCCATCACGTTTCCCTTCTGGATGCGCCTTTCTCAAGTCATTGGGAAGAGGCCTTCGGTGTCCCCGCTTTTCCAGGAGGCTTTCCGTAGCCTTATGACCGTGATCATCCGTCACCTACATTTTCCTACGGACGCCGTTTCATTGAATTCTCAAGAAGCGGAGAAATTCAGGTCGTTCAGGCATGTCATGGGTGATACACTCAAAGACTGCTGCTTGGTGCTTCGCTCTGATGCCTGTATCATGGTGACATACCACATGATCGTCGCTGCCCTGCAGCAGCCCGCTGGATCTGTTTCATGGCAAGATATCGAAGCTCCTCTGTTTGCCATGCGGTCTATGGGCGCTGAAATGGATCCCAAGGACATCGTCGCTATTCCCAAAATCATGGATATCATCCCTTCTCTTCCTGATCACCCGAGGGTTCGATACGCTGCCCTTCTTGTCATCTCTCGGTACACCGAATGGATCAACGAGCATCCCGAATACCTTCAACCCCAGTTACAGTATATATCATCAGGTTTCCAGTCGCCAGATGTCGAGGTGTCTGCTGCAGCCGGTCAGGCATTGAAATACCTGTGTCAGGACTGCAAAGGGGTACGCTCTACGCTTTGTAAATTCATGTGCATAATGTTGACGTTATGACAGCATCTCGTCGACTTTTTACCCACTCTCCATACATTCCTGAGTACGAATGGCACTTCATTGTCCCAAGACGATCGTCGCGAGGTATATGAAGCTATTGCATACGTTATATCGGCGATGCCTATGGAGAATGCTGCAGAATCCCTTCGCACATTCGCCTTAGATATCCTGGCACAAATACATACCATCACTGTCCAGGCAACGCCTGCGACCAAGCAAGAACTCAATGCCATATGCGGTGACTATTTATCAGGCTTATTTTTGTATTCACAGGTCATTGACGTGCTCCTATAGATGGTCTCGAAAACTTGGAGGTGATGCTTCACGTCATCCGAAATTTTGGAGATGAACTGCCAGCGGCCTGTCGAAATACATGCTCAGACATGTATGCCATCTTCGATAGCTTCCTTTTGAAGTATGGCTCAGATCATGGAATCGCCGAGAGAACCACCCGAGTACTTCGTCATGGCGTCACGTTGTACGGCGACGCTGGCTTGACTGTTGCAGCCTCTGTGGTCAAGAGGATGTCTGAAGCCTTCTCGGCGACCGGGTTCTCTGGTTACGTTTGGATAGCTGGCAAAATCATCAGTCGATATGGGAATGAGGATAACGCCGATCTTCGCTCATCTTTCCTGAGGTTTTATGAATCTACAACCAGCAAAGTCGTGGCGCTACTTCAGGAGAAGGGACCTGGAGATATGCCAGATGGTAAGCCTTATAATGTTCTCATCCATTRCCTACATTTGCTAACCAAAACAATTCAGTCATTGAAGACTATGTTCAAATGCTCCTGCAACTCATTGATTACGCCCCAGACGTATTCTTCCAGTCRTCCGCYTTCCCAYTGGCGTTCAGGGCAACSATGGCGGCCCTAACGATGGTTCACTCAGACATTTTGTTCGCATCTCTGGATCTTTTCCGTATTATATTCACACACGATTGCCTCACAAACACCGTTTCTCCGCCTCCCAAGTTCCCGATYTACGCGGCGGCCATCCGYGGTGTCTTCGAGTCAGAAGGCTACGAATTTTTGGGCTTGCTCCTGTCTGGCTTGGCYGGCCTTTTCCCTGAGGATTCGACYTCTGCAGTCGTTTCRATTTTCCGRGCCGTAGCATCTGTTTGGCCACAACAGTTGTTGACTGGTCTGCCCACCATCCTTCAGCAATTACCCAATACATCTTTCCCTACGGAAGCAAAAACCCAATTCTTCGCTGAGGTCACCAGGTTCGTCTTCTTTCATTNNCATTNNTNNCTYGKTTCATCACTSAAGCTCACNANNTTTYATGGTGTRCAGTGCTATCGAAAGTAAACAATACGACAAAGTGAAGTATGCCATCATCTCGCTGAATCGGGCTTCACGTAAAGCCAAGGATCGGCGACGYGGATTAGATTRAGTTCATAGACGTGCCAGTGSTGTATGGTAGTACTTGATTAATAAGATAAAATTATCTGTAGTGACACGAGCGCTTATAYCCGACATAAAATATTTCTCGCGGCNNNCTNTCNTTCCGTCACTCCGTACATACTTCCATCCACCATGTTCTCTGTTCACCGCGCTACCCCAATTGCACGAAGCGGTCAGTGTCCTCAACCTCTTCCGTAGCGTCTAGCTCATCTTTCCAACTTTTTCCTGCAAATGGCCAGCCGGACGCCGCGCCTTCTCTAATTCGTCAATACGACGCAGCTATGCCGATACCATTCAAAACCTTCTCATCAATAARGATACCAAAGTTCTATGTCAAGGATTTACGGGAAAGACTGTATGTGCGTCTTTTCGCGGAAAAGAACGGTTATTGACGTCTCTCCAGGGTACTTTCCATGTGAAGGAGGCTCTGGCGTATGGCACAAAAATGGTTGGTGGAGTGTCACCTAAGAAGGCTGGTCAAACGCACTTGGGACTACCCGTCTTTGGCAGCGTCAAGGAGGTAAGNNCNNGNNNTNNNNAGCCCATGGTATCCAAATTGTCACTGACTGAGATAACGCGTGTAGGCCGTCCGCGAAGTGCAACCGGATGCGACTGTGCTCTATGTTCCCCCTCCCACCGCAGCAGACGCTATCATCGAGGCYATTGAGAATGAAATCAAACTCATTGTCTGCATTACSGAGGGTATTCCCCAAGCTGAYGAGATCCGAGTTCGTTGTTTGACACGTTTGAAACCRCTCAAATGRCCTAACAACGTTGATTCAGGTGGTCAACGCRCTCAACAGCCAATCTAAATCTCGTCTCGTTGGCCCTAACTGCCCTGGTATCATYAACCCAGAGGGATGCAAGATGGGTATCCAGCCMGGYCACATYCACAAACCAGGCCGTATCGGTAAGATGACCGCGTYCGACMCTTTTTGCTAGGACTGACAGAAGGTTTAACACGTAGGTATCGTCTCCCGGTCTGGCACGCTCACGTATGAGGCCGTCGCGCAGACTACTGACGTTGGTTTGGGYCAGTCYCTCTGTGTCGGAATTGGCGGAGACCCGTTCCCCGGAACCCAACACGTCGATGTCATTAAGGTCTTCCTTGATGATCCYAAGACAGATGGTGGGTGTTAGTGAAGTCCGTTCTAATGCCTCGCTCATGGGAATGTCTTCGTACTAGGCATCGTGATCATTGGTGAAATTGGAGGTAGTATGGAAGAAGAAGCAGCCGCTTACCTCGAGCAATACAACAAGACTCGGCTCAACCCTAAGCCAGTTGTTGGATTCATCGCCGGCCGCACTGCACCCCCAGGCAGACGTATGGGTCACGCGGGTGCCATCATTTCTGGAGGCAAAGGTGCAGCTAGCGACAAGGTCGCTGCCCTCGAAAGAGCTGGTGTCATTGTAACCGACAGCCCKGCTAAGATTGGCTCTGAGATGCTTAAGGTGCGTGCTCGTGATGTCGACTATTTCTAGCCCAGCTGCTCACACGTCCCCNGCATTTTTAGGCGATGCAAGCYGCTGGATTGGTCTGAGTCGCGTCCATAAACTAGATAGGCYTTACGTAATCCGGAATACCAATTCTCCCTTTCCATGTCTCCATCCCAGCAATTTCTCGATGCTGCCTCTTTTCTGTCTCACGCATCTGCACTCTCCTCCGTGTCCAACGCAGTCAAACTAGAGGTTACATCCCTGCCCATCGTATCCGTTTTCTTGATAAAATAGATCTCGCGTATAGCTGTATGGTCTCTTCAAGTACATCACCGTTTCGCCAGCCCCTTCTACCTCAAAGCCGTCGATTTTCGACATGGCTGGCCGAGCGAAGTGGGATTCCTGGACTGCTACTGGTARTAAATACACGGATAGTCTCGAGGCCGAGCGGCGATATATCGAGATAGCGAAGGATCTTGGTTGGTCTGAAAGCACTAAACCRGAGCCAGTCGTAAAGGAGCAGGAACAGGAAACTGAAGAAATCGACTGGGATGATGACGATCCTGGTCCTTCTCGTGGAGCTCCGGGTGGTCTGGCGGTGAATGTTAGCTCAATGGCAAGACCTGACGATACAGTCGACGACTCTATACATGGCCTAGCGGTGTCCAACGATGTCGCAGGCTTGAAACGCTTGTTGGAAGAGCATCCTGATACCGACTTGAATGCACGCGACGAATATGTGAATTCGTTATGTCCTTGATGACATGCCCCGCACGTGCTGACCTTCTATCGCTTGCTAGGGATTCACTCCTTTACACCTTGCGGCGGACAGAGGAAGTGGGGATACTTTGCACGTACTTTTGGAACGAGGTGCTGATCCATCCATTCAGGTAAGTACTTCTTTTGGTCTTCGCTGCGCAAGTCACTGACACAGACTCATTAGGATGAGGACGGATTATCACCCTTGGAGCTGGCGAAGGTTGCGGGTCACGTTCAAGTGGTCGAAAAGCTAGAGGCTGCCATGAAGAACCAGTAAAACGGTGTTTTCCGTGTTGCGGAGAATGGAGCAAAGCACAAAAGTGGTTGGATATTGTAGCTTGTGTATGTTCTAGGTAACTGTAGCACAATGTATCCCATCACTTCGTGATGAGAGGCTATGAACTGGGTTCTTTCTTGGTGGGCGCTGTGACTTTGGGAGCCCATCGTGAATCAGGCTTCAGAATGTTGCCCTATTGCGCGACNGGACTGAGTTTTCSTGCKCGAAATGTSAAGTCCAAYGGAACRCACCATTATRAGATATTTCGCGACCGTTTTCGTTGGCGTAGCCCCAACGCTCAGCCAATATTTTATCCTGTCCACRCTCCATTCCATCGTTTTGTGTTGTTGCCCGAGCTGCAGTCTCGGGTTGAAAATGCCAAGGGTCTCTGCAGGTTTTCCATCTCTTCTGACGCGTTGGTCTATGGCGACAAGGTGGAAGATTTTGTCGTGYTTGTGKCCGTGAAGTTGRAARCGTAGACGGATAGGCATTGGAGRAAGATGAAGAGACGGAGGAGAATGTCGCGATGAYGGAAGGCGCTGAGAANNNNGNNTGNAACTCCCCTGAGCTGAACGTCCATCATCCNATGGCCTCGCAAATTCTRCCTCTAGGTATRYCCTTCTTYTCTSCWWCYKCWACGACGCGTARATTGACGATTTGATRAYTNAATNCAACAGAACTAATCGATCGATGCATTGGCTCTCGAATCTGGGTCATCATGAAGAGTGACCGCGAGTTCACTGGCACACTACTCGGTTTCGAYGATTTCGTTAGTGCGTAAAAASCTGATTCACGATGYATTCGACRASGATTRTTCTGATTCTACCAAGCATAGATATGGTSCTCGAGGATGTMACCGAGTAGTASGTCCACCRCYCRKMYTGGRTCMAMCCGCGTCTGATCCANCNNNGCAGCGAGATAACTCCCCAAGGAAGGAAAAAGACCAAGTTGGCCCAAACSCTTCTGAACGGAAACAACATCTGCATGGTACGTCTAGCTCTCAACATTACARCTTCATYCGTGAACTCWATRCYCTCTGTAGCTCATCCCTGGCAGTGCTGGCCCCGAAGAGTAGCCTCGCACGCTSTGACTAACTGSCACYGTTCTGTYTGTKCTGTAGTAACCTACCRTCTTGGTATTGATATTGCAAAAACTACATGGTCATGAATACAATTGAYTCTTTGAAGRCTAGACGTAACGTAGAGACAANNAAANCTTGAAGGAAAATAGTATATACGCAAGTATCAGCTTTACTGCTGTCCGAAACTGAAACCACCTTGAGGMGCGCTGATRTCGGAGTGGAACTGRAGAAAGTGAGTAAAKAGAACATGATTTCATCAGTAAGGRGGTCAARACACGTAGGGGGGAAGRGATGACATACGGCAAACGCCCCAGAGGCATCAACGCTGGGAGCACTGATGGACGCGTCGACATCYTCTTCATCAGGGAAGTACTTGTCCATGATGTTGAAGGCCTTCTTGTARATTTCAAGATTGTCGTGTTGTTGAAGGTTATGGATCGTGATCATGCCTCCAGCTTCTTCRACGTATTGGGCGTACATGTTCATGGCACCGGGGCCGCCAGCYGCTTTATCCATCTCGCCAACCTTCAGGATGTTATCAAGACCGTCAAGAGCTACTTGGATGATCTTGTTGTCCATCATGGTCAACAAGTCGCACAATGGCTTGATACACCCTTGCGCGACAAGGTAGCGAATCTGGGAAGGTTCTTGGAGGCCTCCAGAAGTCGCGTTCGAGATAGCCCAGCAAGCCTCCTTCCTCGTCTTGAAGTCGGCATTCTGGAGGATGTTGATGAGGGGAGGGATTATGTTCGCGTCAATGATGGCTTGGATTTGCGGAGGAGAACCGGCTGTGATGTTCGAGATCGTCCAGCAGGCTTCCTTGCGGATTCCATCCTTAGGGGATGACAGGAGGGCAAGGAGCGCGGGAAGGGCTCCAGACGCGATGACGACCTGAGTTTGGAGGTCGTCGCCGGTGACGATGTTGCCTACAGAGCGAAGCGCTGGAGTCTGGACTGAAGTAGAGGGGTGCATGAGAAGGTCGACGAGACGCCTGCATACACCCGATTCAATAACAGCTTGGATTTTGTCGTTTGACCCATCCGAGAGGTATGAAATAGCCCAGCAAGCATCAATGAGGATTTCGTCATCGAGTGAGTAGATCAATTTTGTCAGTACGGTGAGAGCAGGGGAGATCTATACAAATAATGAGCATCCTGAGTGACTCCCAATGCCGTGCGTGGTATGCTTACTAGTTCCCAGTCAGGTTGAGGCGATTTTCCACGACAGAAGTTGCTGAGAGTCCACGTAGCATTTCTGAGCATGCTCAGTTTGTGTTGCTCGCTGAGAAGGGCTAGGAGAGGTCTTAAGGCACCCTGTTGGAGGACATAGTCTCTGCATTGAGGGCTGTCTCCAGCGATGTTGCCCAACGCCCAGACGGCTTGCTCCCGGACATCGGGGACCGGCGAGGAGAGGAGCTTGATGAACTCGGGTACAGCCTGAGCTCCAATCACAACTTGCGTGTGCTCAGCAGTGCCCGATGCAATGTTGGTCAAGGCCCATGCAGCCTCAAACTGAAAGGAAAACAAAGATAAGCGATTTGGCAGACAAATCGCGCTCTGCAACGTACCTGAAGCATGGAAGCACCAGTCTGAAGGAACTCGACAAAGCGAGGAACAACACCACACTCAATGACGCGTTCGATGGGAGGATTCTTCTCCTTAGACAACAATTTACGGAACTTCGTGGTCGCGTCTAACTGGCGTTCTGGGTCGTCTGAGAAAACACCACTAATCATCTCCTCCGCAAGCTAAAGAGTCACTTTGAGTTAATCATGGACGATGGGTGGCAACCAATGATCACGATCGACGTACGGGAGGATCCCAACTGACACCACCGGTCTCCTCATCTGAATCAGGACCAGTGGATGGAAGGAAGTTGCGTCGTTTCGAGATATTCTCTTCACGTTTCTGCCTTCTAATCTCAACTTGTTGTTCTTCGCGACGGCGTCTAAGGTCATCCTGCTTGAGACCACCTTTGTTCTTATAAGCTGTGGGGAGATTTGATGAGTTCTTATGATTAAAAGATGGAAAGCAGATAACATACCATCCCGACGGGCCTTCATGGTACGAGACTCTGCGCCGCCGTCCATGATGTATGATTCAAGTGGATGTGGCTCAGATGGTGAAGGTAAGAGGAAGAAAGAGATGCACGAGGATCAAGGCTGAGATCAACTCAAAGGAGGTCACGCTTTCAAGATCACGCGTCGTAGTCACATCGCCGCCGTCACGCTTATWACATCTTGACGTATTTACCTCCTGGTTACATTTGTGCTACTTATCATATGCCATCTCTCTATTATCCTCTTCGGTGCACCTTCAAGAAATGCCACGATATTGTCGACAGTCTCTTCCCAAAATACCTTGCCATAGATAATCAATACGGGAAGATGCTTCTCAATAGTAGTAGTAGACACGCTTACCTCGTAGTTCGTGTCTGAAACGTAGCCCATATGAGGGGTCAAGGTGACATTAGGTGTTGTCCTGAAGGGGTGGTCCAAAGGGAGTGGCTCTAAGTCAAATACGTCTAATCCTGCGCCTGCGATCTTCCCTTCTTGGAGGACCTTGATCAAGGCCGCTTCATCGACGAGTGGTCCTCGCGAAGTATTGATAAAAAATGCAGTCGATTTCATCACAGCGAAATCTTCGGCAGTAATGAGCCCACGAGTACGATCAGAGAGTACCATGTGTATCGACACGATGTCACTGATTCGAAGCAGCTCCTCTTTGGTGCTCACGTACTCGACACCTGCTTTAGCTGCACGTTCTGGAGTCAAGTTCGGTGACCAGGCAGCCACCTTCATGTTGAATGCCTTCGCAATCTATAGAATACTGAGGGCTGAGTAACGCAAACACAATATCGTGAGCAAGAACCCACAGCCGCGGTCTGTGAACCTAACCTCCCTGCTCCAACCAACCCTAACCGTCTACCAGACAATCCCATYGCGATTTTGGTTTGCCATTGCGGATTTCCTTGCTTCACGTTTCGATCGTCATGGGCCACGTATCGCACGGTMGAGAGGATCAAGGCCCAGATATGCTCGAGMGTTGAATTGCCCYTGCCCGAGGTACCACAAACTACAATGCCMTTTTGCTTTGCGTGCTTCACRTCAATACCRGCATTRTAAGGACCAGTTGTAGCTATCAACTTGAGCTTKGGAAGGCGATCGAGGAGCGAMGCGGGAAACTTCGTCCTTTCCCTCATGGCACAGATGATCTCGTAWTCCCGTAATTTGTCKACGAGGKTATCTTCACCTATGATGGTCTCCGTGAAGACATCAACAGTGACTYGCTTGGGATCCAAGGACGYCCATGAAGCGAATTTRTACGCYGCCTCTTGATAGTCATCCAAGATRCAAACACGCATGGTGAAGRTCAAGGAGAGAAAGAGAAAATGCTKACCATGAGATCAGACGGKGTSAGCCAGTCTCTATTAGNNGNCTTACAAACCACGTYCATGGGGTCATTCGGAAGTTGATGATGAGAAAAACGTGTAAAATGTGAGATAACAAAATTTAAAGACAGGGAATATATTATTAGGTATCTTCATCAAAAGGGTACTGAGGGAGAGGTGTTGGTCAACAGGAATGTTGCACACGCACGCACTTTGTGGACTCACCTCGAAGGATTCTGGTGGGGTAGCCTCAGGGGCATTCTCATCTAATGCTATATGAGGCCCGGTAGGTGGGGCACCGGTGGTTAYTTGGGTTTCAGCGGCGGCTTCTGGAGGTGGAGGGGCAGTTGGCTCAAACTCGATAAACTCAGCTTCCTCCTCGGGCTTAAGGTCAGCAAGAATGAGAATGCCTCCGCCGCCAGAACGATCGGTTTGTAGACCCAGTGATGAAAGTGATGATTTYGCATTCCTTGGTTTGGCGGATACCGATCGAACGGGCTGATACCGGCAGTCAGTGGGGAAGCTGATGTACGCCATTTGGGCTGGGGTGACACGGGAAAGATTTGAAAGCAACTCAGAGGATGGCTCGGCCTTTCGCTTCGTAGTCTTCCCTTCGTCGGAGAGGTTATCGATCGGAGAAACGTCTCTGTGCTTCCCTTCATCCTGCATTTCGACATCGCCCTCAGCACGTTTCGAGTCGGGCTTCTCATCCTGTCAACYAATTAGTTCCAATTAGCCATCACTAATGAGAAGATATACTGACCATATCCATGCCATCACCTTCTGCGTTAGCCTTTCGTCTCTCCCTTGCCTTGACCTTAGCAGTTGTTGAGAGCACTGCCACGGCAGCTTTCGTTACAGTCTCCTTTTTGGGCGGTTTCGTGTTCGAAGGATAGGCGAACATGCTAGGCTTCGCGTTGGAGACAAACTCGAATTGCGGCGCCTGGTAAGGGAGTCAGATGTGCAATTACTGAAGGAGATCGTAWATAWGTACCTTCAAGTCCCCATTCAAGCCAATGATACCAGTAGGTTGGAAAGCGAGACATGCGCAGTGCGCTAGAGGATACCAATACCAGAATTGGCAGAACAARGTCATGCCRACAATCGCCCCCGTATTTTGGCTACCCGCCCGACTCGATAAGCTGATGGTGACRTTGCGGCCACCAGCATCGATGAGTCCTTGGCCGAGAGCAGCGCCGAAACGGGCCACAGGGTCTTCGTGTTTGTCYGAGACGACT
The DNA here is from genome assembly GCA_029747585.1 of Pleurotus djamor. Classification (NCBI taxonomy): domain Eukaryota; kingdom Fungi; phylum Basidiomycota; class Agaricomycetes; order Agaricales; family Pleurotaceae; genus Pleurotus; species Pleurotus djamor. Next base: position 24,313 of record JAPEVF010000047.1, read on the forward strand.
TTCTTATAGAGAGCTCGCGTAGATGCCAACGAAGGGGAGGTGACGTCCGATTGCTGAACAAGAACCATACCCAGAGCGATGAAAGCACCCTGGCGAACAAAGTCTACAGAATCCTTTGTCATCGGTTCGAGAATTTCGACAGCATCCTACAGAGAATGYTCTCAGCAAGAGTTAAGAACGGAGAGTTGTTGAGTACGGACCTGCAGACCAGTCCCAGCGCAAGCGATACCGAGTGCAAGAGTGGCCCCACAGCGGACGTGGGGGTTATAACTCTCACTCAGCAACTGCACCATCCGTGGGACTTGCCCGGGGTTCTTGAATAGYAGGAAGGCAAGGGAGATCACAGCAGCTCTTCGAACATCGTCCGATGTGTCCGAAACAGCGATGTGRAGTAACTGGCGAACAGCGTCGTTGTTAGATGTCCCTGCGTAAGCTAGCGCGAGCGTGTATACGCCCCCGTAACGGAGGATAGGATCCTTGSAAGGACGTCAGACATGAAAGTGAGGTTSCAAGCACATTACACACCTTCTCAGCAAGGAGTAATTTRATGGTTGCATCGGCCTCTTCTTGGCGACCATAGTAGATGAAGGCGACACCAACTGCGAGACCTCTGATGATCTTCTCGTGCTGCGTTTCTCTAGCATAGACCAACATCTCCTTKACAGCCTCAGAATCAGCCGTTCCGAGCATCACTAGTCCCATGGCATACCCAGACGCCTCCCCAGCAACGGCAGAGTCCAGGAACAAGACAGTTTTAAGATCCTCAAATGTTTCMGGGCTTCGCGAACCCATCCCAGCCACACCAATACCGAGGGCCGCGCCGTGCTGAACGACTTCGCCGGAMGAAGTCTTTAGGGTATCTCTGAGATAGCTGACGACATCGCTGCCACATCCTGCATTGATAAGGCCGAGTGCATACAGAGCACCACCYTCCTGGTAGGCTGCGCCTTGCACCGCGCTCTCACCACCACTTTGGGGAAGGTAAGGTCCGAGGATGTTCATGCCTTGCTCGAAGTAGCCTTTGTGGATGACGCCAAGCCCAGCYGTYGCTGAAAATTTGGCCCAGTTAGAAGCATGGGCCAACCAGTCCAAGTTCTCGCGCAAAAACGTGTCAGAAGAAGTTCCAGCATGCATGTACGCGTTCTGTAGCGTAAGAGCCGTGTGATATATAGATGAACGAGCCTCGAGAACATCCTAAMACGRCCATCAGCGRGGTRTYAAGNCTGWGATGGNNNTGNTNGCAACATACTCGAGAATTCTTSARKATAAACARRTCGACGTTGTTATTTCGCTTGAGGAAATGGAAATAYARTTTRACTGATTCTTTRCCSGTRAGRATGTTGCGCAGATTATCGWAGATTTCTTTYGTGTTCTGARAGRATRTCAATGRGTGCGCAMGAATGAGGGARTGTAGTMTTACCTCRTCRCCTTCTGGTAGATCGCTGCGTATACTCTCAAGGAAATCCTGACCGCCACCTTCGACAAGATCAAACGCRAATTGRTAAGCCAAYAACTTTTCGTTTGGGACGAGGGATGTCARCAATGAGAGCGCGTGTTTTGGGTTATTGAGAGTGACGAGCAAGCGTATCAAAGCAAAAGCATGAGGAGAGGAACCCTTGGATGGTTTGGGGAAGAGAGGGAGTAGGTAGTTCAGCACTTGGTCGCGGTAGGACAGGGAAAAGCCAGTGTCGGAGACAGCATCCATAGCGTACGAGAGCARGCTGGTGTCGCCSGTTTGTTTGTATAGAGACGATATGACGTCGAGGCGTTGTGATTCCAAGGCAATACCGATGGCCTGGTAAAAGGTTTGAAAAGCATGAACAATTCCAAGGGACAGCAGAACGCACTTGTTTATACTCGCGATCCTCTAAGCAGCGAGAGAATATATTTTCTATTATGGAACCAAGTCGGGGATCAATCTTTTCGCTTYGACCCGCTTCAGTGCGCAAAGCTATATATCTGTCAATGGCCTTGGCTTTCATCGCAAGTCAGCTTTCTTGAAGTCTTGAAAGTAACGGTGGAGTGGGGACGTACAAATGACGGTTTCCGTATATTCCTCTGATCCTGGGACGCGAGTCTCAGCTTCGAACGCGTTGCCCGCACCGAGGGCGAAAGACAAAGCTTCATCATACTCTCCAAGGTAGTAATACACTTTGCTTGCTAAGAGGGCAGCAGCATCCCGAACATTCTTTGCGAGGTCGTTGTTCTCGTAGAGAGATTCACTGGTTTGTTATTCCATGAATGAAATGAACGCGTCATATCGAGGATGATACACATACATTAAAGCAATATGTTCAGAAACTTCTGTCCAAAATTGGGGGACAATTGCGTTTAGGGTCTTGAGGGCATGTTGCTTGAATACAGGCTCTGGTTCAGAGAGCAAAGCCAATACGCCAGCAGCCGAGGAGTGGGCGCGATTGACCATGGTCTGGGACGAGCTTGGTGGTTTCGATGAAGACTTGCACGGGAACGCGTCATCCCAGTCCACCCTATCGGAGCTGTAATCTCATAAAGGGGGCGCTTAGGTAAGCTCAAGCCCGAGGCAACCCGTTCACCTTTGGCGGCAGCCTCCTTGACCTCAAACAACCATGTCCTACCTCGCTCGTACCGCCCTCCGCTCAACTTTCCGCACATCGCGCTCTGTGAAGCCCCGCTTCTTGTCTACCCCTGCTGCCAGCGAATTCGCTGCCCAGCAAGCCGCCGTCGAGCACCATGCTGCTGGTGCGGCCTTAAAATACCCATATCCTACTCAGTAGAATCTGACACCATGCATCCTAGGCACTACTGAGCTCTGGCGCAAAATCAGGTAAGACACTTCTGTTTTAATTCATAGTGCTATGGCTCATGAGCCTGCCTAGCTTCTACACCTGTTTCCCCGCTGGTTCGTACCAGTCCGTGATAACGGAGAATTTCTAAATCCTCGCTATCCATCTAGTCGCCGTCTGCATTGCTTGGGTATACAARGTTGAGAGCGAGCACGCTGCTCACGAAGCCCACATCAAGGCCGAAAACGACGGTCACCTCCCAGAGGTTCCTCCTTTCGAATACCTCAACAGGCGCGTCAAGCCTTTCCCTTGGGGAAACAACACCCTCTTTTTCAACCCTCATGTGCGTCACCCTGTATGTCCGTTTCAGCGGCCTGATGCTAACACATCGTTGCAGGTGAACAAGGATATGAACGAGGCTTAGATCATTACTTGTTGATTCAGGTTCATCCAATATAAGGCTCTTCCAATAAATTAGTGATCTCGTATCCACTAAGACCAGAATTATCCGTAGAACTCAGTTTTCAAGGATTAAGACACGGATTGAATTCACTGCCTAGAACACATGGATCCTTTAGCCGGTATAGTCCAAGCGCACCCAGAAACAGTCTCGCTCGCGTTTCAACTCGAGTTGATGATATCTTATTATCCCCTGTCCACTCATGTGTATCTACAGGCCAGCTGTATCATAACACACTACGGACTCTCCTTAAGCAACCAATARAGCCCCAAACATWACMCCCACCRTCACYGTYASGATGCTTCCTACCATSCCGCTTGAGACGGAYGCCAACTGAATCGACCCGGCCGCGTTGGATCTAGAACTACAGGAACGGYTATCAGCGTCGCAAATTCATTCARCGTTGCGGACCTGACTTACGCAGCAGCGGCCAGGACCTTRGTTGCTTCAGCTGGGACRGTGTAGGTTGATCCCCAGAATGTTGTGGTGACACCACCCTTCGACGTCAGCGTCACAGCTGGGCCACCGATGCTGGAYACGATAGTCGCCTGGTGCTTGTCRATTGCTACAAAGGTCRTGAGTCCCMNTCASCKGCCAAGCTGGMTACGAAACSCTTACAGGTRAATATCGTYGTAAAGCCAGATGAAGTTTTTGACGACGCGCTSGATGTTGTYGTAGCACTTGCRGAACCCGTGGTAGTTGGCGTTGGTACTGTCCACGTCGAGCCTCCGAAGTCAGTGGTCRTTCCCTTCGCRGCAAGRGTAATCGCTGGGCCACCACTGATCGTCACAATAGTAGCTGTCGAGGTACCCACAGCTAYCTTCCRGTYAATRTTATCATTCATAACAYTCAAANTATCGCYCCTTACTGGTTGTGGTTTTGAAGTAACCCTCTTCAATGTCTTCYTCAAAAATCTCGTTGTCATCGTCGTTGCCTTGTCTCTTCTTCGCCCTCTCAATTCGATCTAGGAGAGTGACCAGGGCGTCGGCAGTCTCTGAATGATCGAGGTGAGCCCNCATCTAGCTGTTGCATTGACGCTACTTACCTCCGCGGCGMTCTARGTCCATGGTATCYGTCTCCAWAGCTTGRSTAGCCAAGCAAAGAGCAGCGATAACAACAAARCACARGTARAATTTGGACATCATATCGTCAGAAGTCGTGAGGTCGTGAATAGAGTTTAGTGTGTTGTGCAAGAAGTTGGGGATTGGGGGGCTAACCAGAGCAAGGAATCCAGAGTGTCCGRGCTGGGCATTTAAAGGATCGTTTCAAACAGGAGTAGGAAACATGCTGTTCCAGATACAACTACGGTTGGAGACCATCACCTGAGTGATTGCCCCAGCATATGGTTGGTTCGTTTCACGTTCTCGGGGCGATGAAACTCCAGTGAATTAATCGAATGTATCTAGGRGTCCATACAAAGATTTAAGTCCGATATCTGTCCAATATATATAGAGCAAAAGGAAGTGGGTGAACATGAATGAGTGAATCAYAGCACCATAGCGGCGCCGGCGAAAAAGCTCAATATAAGAGCSGCAGAGCAAGTGAGAGCGGTGGAAGTGACCTCCCAAGGCGCGACGGTTTGGCCGGCGTTTGAGGTGATACTGTTTGCGACTGAAGCAGCTACACTCGTGGCCCTGGTGTATACGGATCCAGCAAAAGTGACGACTTGTCCAGTAGGAGCAAGTGTGATGACATCACCTCCTACACTTGTTACGACCGTGTAGACGCCGGCAGCACCCGCTAGAAATATTATGRTTGAGAAAAAAAGAAAGAGACGTTATTTTCATTTTGATGGCTTACAAGTCACGGTTTCGAAGACACCTGCTGCAACACTGGTAACGTCCCCCGCAACGCTTCCAACAACGCTAGTAAATTCACTCCCGACGCTACCGCCAAAAGAAGTCGCYTGACTGAAGAGCGATGCGGCTAAAAGGTATAGCAGTGCATGAGACTTTGGAAGACAGGTGAAAAAAGGCAARTAGACATACCACCCGCAGTCCCTTCGTCGAAGACAGAACCTGCCGCKGAGGTCAACGAGTTAAACACACTGTCCACTGMGTCCGAAAATCAWGGAATGAGTATGTTGATTTTCTGYGCAAGAGACCACTTTGCATTACCTTGACGTCTTTCAACNNCANNNTCCTGTGGGTAGGCCGTTGCGGTRGTGGCAGCCAACAGGAGCAAATGRMAGACGAAAGAGATWKGWGCGAACATGGTACTNGNGNTNNNGTAGGAGGCGCAAGGAAAGACGGTCTCTGACATAAATRTTTATATATGTTTTCTNNATNNTNNNCAGGATCGTCCCCTCTTCTTTCTCAGCCACCCGCAGTGATYATTGCAATGCCTCGCGCTATCATTTCACCTTCCGTYCTCGCATCCGACTTTGGTCAGCTCACAGCAGAATGCAARCGGATGATCAAGGGCGGTGCAGAGTGGCTTCATATGGGTGGGTCCTGGATAATTAACCTATCGTCAGCCAACTGATCCTCGAGTAGATGTCATGGATGGGTGAATGCATATCGTAAAGGCATATCAACTCCATCTAACTCCAGCTTAATCAAGCCATTTCGTCCCTAATATAACGATGGGCATGTCTTCTTTCYGATTGGAGACTGTGCAGGTCCTCATCTTGTCTTTAGGAGCCCCCGTCCTCGCMTGCGTGTCCAAGGGAGTACCAGGAATATTCATGGATTGCCATATGATGGTCGCYCAACCAGAGAAGGTAATTTCACCTTGCTMYTCYAATTGCGAGMACCGGCTTGAYTGCGCAGTGGGTCAACGATATCGCCGACGCTGGAGGGTCTTTGTATTGCTTTCATCTAGAAGCAACCTGTAAGTCCACTCCCCCCTTTCGCGAACACTGCCCTCAACGCTGCGCAATTTCAAAGCCGATCCGCTACCCATYATTGAGGCTATCCATGGCAGAGGCATGAAAGCCGGCGTAGCCATCTCTCCCGATACGCCATCCACAGCGATTTCCGATGAGGTGGCCGCTGCTGCYGATATGCTTCTTGTCATGACTGTTTACCCAGGTAAAYTTRYAC